>JNEV01000886.1:0-15674 GCA_000697495.1 Saksenaea oblongispora B3353 | reverse complement strand
CCCACCATGGATTTGGTGCGGTGAGGCCGCCCGCACGAGAGGCGGGATACCCTTCGGGGGTAAGTAAAAGTTGTCAACCATATCCTTCCATTTACTAACCATGAATGTATTTTTATGCTACTCGGGTGAATTTTGCGCCCACGGAAGGGGCAGGTTAATGTAAGCAAAATATAGTTCCCGTAAAACTGATTTGTTAATGACGCATATTTATTTTATCTTTAGCTCAAACTTGATCCTTAGAGTAGCGTAAAATATCGATCAAAACTTTATTATTTAACTTTTGATAATGACCGTGAGCGCGTCGCTAACTAAGCATGTCCGCTCTAGCCCGATCTTGGAGGAAAAGAATTAAAAAAAAACCCTTTAGCGTAAAGGGAAAAAGGCAAAGGCGGGAGGGATGGGATCTATAGTATTAGGGCAGAAATGAAGGTTAGAGGATCTGTTCGGGGGCGGGACTTGGGGAAGAGAGAGAAGGAGAGGGAAAGATGAGAAGATGAGAAAAAGAAAAGAGAGAGAAAAGAGCGTAAAATATCATTCAATAAACAGTACGTTAGACGAAACCGTTTTGCCGCAGGAATTGCTACGAGCCCTACAAGGGCTATCTTGTAAGTGGCGGGAAATATCATTTATTTTTTGAAGTATGTCTAGCATAAACTAGAGAAATCTTCAACAATGCTTTGTATCTCGTCTAGACTATACTTAAGAGGATTGTTTCGCTTATCGCCTCGAATGACACGTCGTTGGTCTTCTGGTGAGAGGTATAAAAATCTTTCCACGAGATCGCCATCAATAAAGTTCCTTGATTTCTTGGTACGCAACCCATTGTGAAACGTTCGCCACTCGTCATGCGTCAAATCGCCGATAGAGGGAAGAACGTCCCTTATGTTGCTTTGTATCTTAGATAAAACCTTGTACTGCTTCTCAGTCAAGCTGGCAATCACGCCAATGGCACCATTCACCGTGCCATATAAGAACGAGTTTTGAACTAGCCGCTGTTCATCCGATTCGCGAAAACCATCCGCTAGAGAACCTATTTTTTTTTAAAAAAGAAACTGAAATCAATGGTTTGCCGATTCATCATTGTTTGCAGTTACCGCTGCGGAATCGGTTTACGAGATCACCTAGATGGTATTCGCCCTCCGCCTGCAGCCGAGATACCTCTTCCTCAGAACAGGCAGGTGCACGTTTCAGCGTGAACAAATTATAAAACATCTCGGCGCCTACAAATACTTCGTCCTGGACGATCTTCACAGCAGTCATCCAGTTGATATCAGGATCTCTTCCCACAAGTTTGACGCTGGGATTTTCAGAATCATTCATCTTCAGTAATGATATAGACTGCATCAAATCACCAACAAGGATAAATTCACCATGGGTGTCTATGGTAAGAGCAAGAACATTCGAATGGATCAAAGAAGCCAGCTTAAGCTTTTCACCAGTAGGCGCATCGCGATTAAAGGAGGTTAGATAGTAAATCTGCAAACAGGATGGTTAAAAAGGCCACCATGTAGACATTACAGATTAGCTTACAGATCCATTGATTGCAGCAGCAATCGTTTGCATATATGGCATGATGGAATAAACAACGCCATCCACGCTAACTGCATCTTGCAATCGGTATTCTCGATTTTCTGTTACTTCGAATATAAGGAGTCGTCCAGTACAACGTTGTCCGTCTTCTGGGTGCAGGATAGCCGTTCCCACAAATACAAAAAGAGAATCATGCCCATGAATTCTTGCAGCCACTATGCTCTCAACGGCTTCATCCTCATTTAGATCGTAGCTGTGTAACCCTACAGGAGTTAAGTTGATTGTTTGTCGCGCTCTTATCCTGTACCTTGGAAAGTACGAGCATCGAAGATTCGAATCCGGCCCGTTGATGTCTCAGCTCCGCTGTCCGGGTCCCTATGTGCTTTTGTCGTACCAACGACAATCGTTTTCGAATCTTCATGATATAATATCCTCCGACCCATCTCTTGATCAAGTGGTAGTTTGGTAATATGAAGCTTACGCAACGAATCGATTTTCCCAACAGTTAATGTGTCGCCTGCAACCATAATCATGGATGCAGGATAGATTTCACTGTTAAATGTAGTAAATGTGTCGACATACTAATAAACTGTTATCACCGCATAGATCAATCGTTGCATACCTGAAGGTTAACTGCCAGATAGGTCAGTCTCTGCCGCCGACTGCTAAGAATTGTAGGTCGGTCAGATGCAGCGAAGATTGCTTTTTCACCGTTGTTGTCAAATGGATGCAGTGTTACCGCCCGCGTTCCCAGAGTTATTTCTTTTCGGCTGTCCAAACTATCACCCTGCACTTTGTAGTACACCATTTGTCCATCACCTGTTCAGTGTATTAGATCCCATGTAGACACAATGATATATAGTTACCAAGCGTTAAGAAGAGATAAGGAACGCTATCTAACGTGAACAAGAGAATGCACCTAGGTACGATTCCAGCCGCTAGTGAATCTTTGGCGACAACATCTAATCCTGGGAGACCCAATAACCGGACACTGTCACCTCCCCACAAGCCAATGGCTACCCTGTTTGTCTTTTTTGCCGAAGAGCCATCCAATGATGATATGTCTATACACGCAATTTCAGCGTCAAGTTGGGTTGAGCTGAGATATATTAGTAAATGCACAAGGTTGCAGCCAGAATCTATCGTTACCTTTTTTCAACTAGTGAATTATTTTCAATTTCCAGGTACACCAATGTTCCCGACCCATATGACAATACACACTGGTAAGCATTCAAACCAGCAACAGTAATAGCAAGGTTCTTCAAGGGAGGGCTCCATGAATGGAGCAATTTGCCGTTACGTCCAATCGTCATCAGCCGCACACTGAAAGGAGTTACTTGGATTAACATATCTCTGCCGGTAGGACTGACAGCAAGTGTCATGCAATCTAGCTGGAAGCCCGAGAAACTCGTTACTTCCTCTATACTGCTTTTTCCTCCGGATTGATGCAGAATGCGGGTTCTATCCACTGCACATAGTACAATAGTGTCATCAAAACTAACTGGAAGCATCAATAGGCAACATTATTAAGCATAGTATTGCTTACCGAGATTTTGTGTTTGAGCAGAAGCACCATAGTCGTTTCACATCCGGTATCTGAAAATAAGTGCTCTCACCAAATCCAACACCACTTTGGATCACTCTTAATGAGCCGTCATAATTTACTCCCGAACAGCACATCATCGTTTTCTATTACAATAAGATATCAGTTACCACCTTAACACATTTCTGCTCATAGGATACTTTACACGTCCTTGATTGTCGAGGTCATATACACAGAAATCTGTTATAGGGGACAAGTTTGGGAACTCTTCTACAACTTTGAACTGGTTTTCTGAAGTGTCTTGTTTTTGTAATTGAAGGAGGTAGCAATCGCTTTGCGAGGAACCGAGATAGATAAAGTCGTTGGCAAAATAAACGATGGATGATGGCGCGGAAATCTTCCCGCAATGTTAAATTTTGTTCACCCCGTTATAACTAATGTACCTTTCCAATGTTGTCCAGTGTAATCGAGGTTATCGCATCACCCGAAGTCCCAAAGTTTAATTGGTATAATGTCGCAAAATCATCTCCTAGTAAGCATCTAGGCCTTTCTCCCTCAATAATTGTATATCTAAATGTACGTTACTAAATGTCAGGCCAGCACGAGTTTACACATTGCAGAAGAAAAACTTACGCCGTCACCATCATTGGATTGATACTGATCGATTTATGCGTGCCTCGTAGGTCGTAGTATGAAATCATAAATTCACCAACAACAAGTACTCCTCCGTACGGTTTAGGGACCGGAATTAACATGCGCGCAGTAGTCTCGACACGAGCATGAAATTTGGGTTTATCCAGTATAGCTTTACCTTGCATATCCATGTGATATGCTTTAATTTGCCGTGCTTCATCATTTTCGTCTTGGTATAATATAACTATCGTTGGTTTGTCGGTCCTATGCACTGCTACCATGGAGATAACAGTGAACTCGGGAATACTACGTACAAACGGGTTCATTATCGAATAATATCAATGCAGGTAGCTTACGAAATACTAAATGGTTCACTAAGTAGTCCTAATAAGCCTGTGTCCTTGGCTTTTCCTTTTATGTTCGCAGTTGGTCTATTTAAAATTGCTCCCTGTATAGGAACAACTAACAGCAGACCAACATACATGCTGACAACGACTACCCTACTTTCCGGGTCCACTGTTATCAAGATCTGTTCTTCTGTTGTGCGCGCGTTTCTTTCGCGCAATTCGCCACTTGCATCAGTAACAACTGATCTCGTTGTAGGATCGTAACTTAGAAAGCAATATCGTTGGTTGTTGCTTATAATGAACAAGGAACAACGGGAACGTGTCTACTAGAACATCAGAGTTCCTGCATAAACAGCATCAACACTTTCTGCTCACAGCAACATGACACACTTCCAACGCCTCTACACGACCAAACAGCTGAAAGTCGAGTTCCAAGGTCAAGCGATTATCCGCGAATCTGTATATTTCGAGACGTGTTCCTTTGCTATATTGTGTTGTCAGCCTGACTTGCCCGCTTCACAGTCCACCAAACCTGACAATCAAGTTCAGCTCATTTGCATTAATAAAATTTCCTTTGACTGAGAATTGAACAGCTGAAGATGGCTGCACCGTTTTCACATAATTGTATACACTCATGGCAGTCGCTTGAACTTGGGATTTACAGTACAGCAGTTTCTCCGATGAGTGTCATTCAGCCACAAGTCACTTTTATTTTCCGCCCTTTTGAGATGTTGAGGTTTGACATGACATACTAACTGGATCCCAAGAATCAAATAGCCGCCGCTAATATTTATGGATGCAGACGAACATTCGCAATACCATTCCAACCCCCCAAAAAAGCTCACTTATCAGAAAGTAGGAGGCCTTCTACACTGCAATTCAACCATAGATTACCACATGATAAAACAATGAAGCATTAACGGTGTCTGTGAGAATACATTGCGGAAATATACAATTTATACAAGCATGGAAGGTTCCAGTTAACTTGAATGTACCTAGATGATCACCGTGACTTATTTTTGGTGTGTACATCGGGTTATTTAAACATACTAGTTGATTATGTTCTTATTCACTCCTAGCTTCAATTAATAAATTTTACCTATAAGTTAAGAGGATGTTGTTACCGAAGAATCATGCTTGGCCATTAAATCAAGATCCTGAGTGAGAAACAAAATTTGTTGTTACACAGTTTAATGCATCCTCAACCTTGTGTGAAAATCAATGATCCAGCATGTCGTTTCCCACTTAGGTTCAGCGATTTTCTTATACCATTAGCATTAAACTTTATTTTGGTAACACAACCACTCTATGCCGACATAATTTCACGGAGGACCTTGATTCTGGTTGTCTTGACTACGTATACATACGGCCTATCAAACCTGGTTATAGTATATACTTATATTTATAAATCTGCTGTACTTATCAAAAATCTTGCTCTCTACTTTTAAGTAGAGGGGTTCGCCATTGATTTGTACCACTATGTTTTAATATATGCGATTGTTAGCGCTTTGTCCAAGCCTTCGTTTGGTTTCCAAAAGAGTACAAGTCTATCAGCGATCAGATCAAAAAAGTTTATGCGGCAGGAATTAGGTTGATATGCGTTAACACACTTCTGGTAAGCGGTGAAGACATAAATAAAACCACCTGCAGAAGTATACTTGATGATCACGTAAAAAGTGTCATGAACGGTTTGAAGAATAACACGGTGCTCGTAATGATACCATCGTGGCTTCCGGTTGCCTCCGCGAATTGTGTTGCTATCAAATATCAGTGGAATCCATGTTAGTTCAGGTGGTACCCCGAATTTCCTTGATCTGCAAGAACTTGCAGGGCAAGTAAGCGCCTCTACCACCAACATAAAATAGGTTTCAATTTAATACACAACCAATCCCCTGTTGCAAGGATCTCAGGTTACTTATGCTCAAGCAGAAACGCTTCAATAAATTGGAGTTTAGGCACGAATGGGCCAGGAGGACATGCACCTTCCTGCGAAAATATAATTCTACATAACTGAAAATAACAAACACATCGCGTAGTCATTATAGCATGGTGCCAGGAATGATGTTCGGTGGTTCCATCGGGTATACGAAAACTTCGGATTTTTTCCAAAAAAAAAAAAGCGGTCTCCTATCTTCAAAATCTATGAATGTGCTGTAGCAGTAGTGCCATTATTTCTACCCTTTTGGATCTCATGGGGAGTATCCGCCACAAAAACCACGATCTCGTTACTGCTATCACACATGTAAATCGTGTTCGTTCCTTGGTAACCCAGAATCGTGGTTTCTTTATTTCGTGTAAAACCTGGCCAGATGTTTCGTTTGTTCCTTTTCACCCTGCACCCTTGCATCCATGTTTTCTTTAAGTCTTATGTAACACGTACACGATTATGGGAGGCAAAAAGTAATATATCTTGTAAAGCGCGTGCTGGCTTGTAGTTAGTTACACACATACAACGCTCGCGCATATGTGCAATCATCACCCAATGTAACCCCTTCTTACAAACACGCATGCCTTATTCACACGCCTGTTCCTATATACTCACACCAAAGCACGCGCTTACACAAATAACATGCACATCAATGTAGATACTAATAAGAAAAGGACTGCCTTGATATATGTGTCTACCAGGGAGGAAATCAAGATGGGCTATTCTGATTGATTCAAAGCCCTAAACTTTATTTGCACTGTAGGACTTGGTTCTGAAGGTTATAGATACTGCCTAAATACACCCGTGATGGTGCTTGACAGAGCCCCCACGCTCCCCACCCCACCCTACCCCCTTTAGCTTACATTTTAGAAATGTCTGGGAATCACAGAACTCACCATCGGGCATTCAAAAGGAGTACTGATCCTAAATAAGAAGGCGCTTTATCGCTTGTTTCTCCCCTCTACTTTTTTCTTCTTCTATTCTGCTCGCTACTATTGCTACTGCTATTGTCATCATCCATGGATTTCAACAACGATAACAATGAAAATACCATATGTACTGCTCATCCTATCAGTTTTCAATCATACTTTGATTTCTGCAACGATTGTGGTGTAGATGTGTTCCGGTTCTGCCACGAACATTGGTGCAAATATTTCAGATGAGCTTGCGAACAACGATTCCAAAAAAAAAAAGAGCTAGTGTCAATGTGTTGGCGTAGTCTCTCGTCCTGCCCTCCCTATTGCAGCGCGGTTAACACACTCTCTCCGACCCACCCCCACCCCCTAAAATCCCCCCTATCAGCTAGTTCACCATCTACTGTACATAATGACACGAAAACATATCATACACAGAATAAATATCAAACCATTGAAATGGTGAAGGACTGATTACGATAGTCCTTTGTATTATGAAAATGTACACAGTTGGACTTGAATGTCAAACATAATACAATCCACATGTACACCTTGTACAACACAGACGGACATACCCCTCGGAGCAATAAACCTCTACTGTTGGCGGTGTGAATTCTCACTTGGACACTTGATCCTATGGGTTGAAAACTTGCCAACTACAGTCAAATTGGCGTATCGGTTCAATCTTAGAACGTTTGATGCCAACACACTGGGAAAAAGGAAGGGTTGCCGGAGCAATGTTTACATCAAACATAGTTACTATACTCACTACGTCGGGGCAAACGCTACAGATAAAGTGGAAGAAGTAATATATCCCGCGGTAAACTGTCTTGAGTGCACCCGGACCAAACACATTGTTAGTACAACTGCAGGTGTTAAACTTGTCGTTATCATCTTAATCAGATCTCTTTGGCCAACACAAGCAAACTTTAATGCATAAATTCCCCATGACATGTAGTGGGTGAGAAAATAACCTGATGATTGTAAACAGGGGACCCAAATGCAATTATTGTTCTTGATGAACAAGTAGAAACCAAACTGATCTAAATGCAAGTACTAGTGATCTACCATTGACTAGAAAAAGGGTCAATAAAAATTCCGCGGGATGCAGACTAGTCTGGGTTTAGAATATTAGCTCTTGTTTACTTTCTTCAGTACGGAGCAAAAAGGTACAACAACAATTCTTGCTGCGTATTCCAAACTACTTTTTCACCGTCACGCTGCTGTACAGTAGTCTCAAGCTTCTCATGCATAAAAAAGTATGAGTAAGTTTTGCTGTAGAAAGTTCTCTGATTGGTAGATTCTATGGGCTGTCATTTTTCGGTGTCTTTCTGTTCTTGTGTACCCGTCGAATTTTCATTTCCGAGTTTGTTACAGTTTCCCGGGTATCTTTCGCTTAAATTGCAAACCCCGTTGTTTGTTATTGGCTCGATCAAAATCTTGCGGTAATTTTGCTATCCATATCATGGGCTGATGCGATGTGTATAAAAGACTCACCGCCTTGATGGTAAGAAGAGTACGATTTTCTCAATGTCTCGCTCAGTTCTCCTGATTGCTGCTATTGCCCTCTTGACAGCTAGTTCCCAGGCCCATGTTGGTATTAATCCCGCCACCGGCAAGGTATGATCTAGTGTTGAAGAATCATTTGATGTAATTAGTAACCATGTCGTACTATAGCCTGGGCAGAGCTTGAATGCGTCTTTCCATGTACCTCATGGATGCAGTGGCTCTCCAACCACTAGTATCACTGTGAGTGTCCCAGATACTGTTGTCACTATCACACCTACGCAAGTACAGAACTGGGTATGTTTTCTAACGCTGGTCCACGCGTTACCTTCTCTAACATATGTATAGAATTTAACCGTCAACTACAGACAGCTGGATAAGCCTATTCAAGTCAATGGGCAATCTGTCAATCAAACCGTCAGCAACTTCACGTGGGCTGGCGGAAACCTTCCTGGCGACCAGTACCAAGACTTCCCTATGCAGATCACTCTTCCTCAGGTGGATCTTAGCAGCCAACCCAACGTGACGCTGTACTTCCCTACTATCCAGACTTGGTAAGCTATGATTGCGAAACTGGAGAGGATAAACATAACTGAATCCTGATCTTCCGTGTTTCCCAAACTAGTGTGAATGGTAGTACTGCTTGGGACGGTATTCCTACTTCTCCCAACTACGACAAGACCAAGAGCAAACCTTCTCCTCAAATTGTCGTCACAAACGCAGACCCATCTACTTCGGGTGATCATAGTGCACACGGAAACCACGGAGAGAACAAACCTCAAAACAATGGCGTCAACCTTTCACTCGGTAGACTCCCAGTGATGGCAGCAGTTGCTACAACTGCTTTTGGCGCTTTCTTCATGCTGTAATATAATACTAAAAAATAACCTGTAATCATAACACTTATCACTATCTGATTGTCACCAATGATTAATTACCATTATTGTTTAATTATGGTGGAGCCGACATCACCACATAATAAAACCTACTATCTTTGCTTCCATGCATTTTGATGGATAGAGATTCTGGGTAAAATTTTCTTCTTATTGATCCGCAGACTGAATATTTCCAGCTGTTACCTTTATCAGGATTTCCCAAAAAACATCTAGACGCTGTTTACAATGTATCAGATAGTATCTTGTCATATTAGCAACGCTGTTAAATATAATAACAGCATCTGAAGCATTCTGGCGGGGAATGCCATTTCATTGGCACACATGCCCTGTTCTGCCCATAGCCAGTCACCTTGATTCGCGCGGCGCAGCCTCTCTTTATCCGCTCCCATTGATGGAAAATCCTCATGAGCAGCAACAGAATGCCCTTCTAAGCAGAATTGTAGCAAATGTAGTAAGTTGAGCTGTTCATATACAGTTTACGATTATTTTGTTTTTAATGACCACGTTTTTTCTTCAGAGTAAACTGAACAACAGTGTTGCTGAGTTGAATGAGCGTCTTGAGGTAAATTTGAGAAGTCGGATGACAGACAGCTAACATCCTGAAAGGCTTTGAACAAGGAAAATACCGACATTGTTGCCGTTGCGCAGATGTGGTCAGCATACAGTGCATCAGTGCAAATCCATCTTGAAAGCACAGAGACTCTTCATGACCCGTTGTAGATAAACTTTTTCAATATTTTTAATCAAATCTCCCTTGTTTTTCAAGCATAGAACTAACGTATATCCATGATGATCTAGGATGAGACGTGAACGCATTGATTTCGGGCAATGAACCAAATCCTTCTTTCTATTCATATATAGTTCGAAGACTGAACGAGTACTCTTCATGATCACAATCCAGAATTACAAACTTTTTTTATGATATGCTGCTGTGCTTGCTGTAACAGGTGCACCGAGACGCAATATACCATACCCATAAAACGAAACATTCACGTCACAGTACGCTACAGTACCTACGGCAATCGAAATATAATTCAACGGTTTCATTGATATTTCAGTTGCCTGTCGCGTTGAGCATGAGAAACAGGCGTTTTACTTGGCATGAAAGAAGAAAACTGTTTTTTGATTGGTAAAGTTAGGATGCACAAGCCACATGGTCTGAGTCGACATGGCTCCTTGCTAGGGGCTGAGTGCACTTTCTAAAAAGGAAGTAGCTACTTTTCTCTCTCTCCACTCCATCCAATCGTTGAACTGTACAAACCACCTTTTGCTGAGCCCACTGCTGCTATATTGCCATGACGACTCCTTCGGATCAGAGCCAAAAGCGTAGCCATTCTTCCCTGGAGGAAAGCGAAAATTCATCAAGCAAGCGCACACGCACCGGAACTAACGATCTACTGACGGAATTGACCCAAGTTCTTGCCGAAATCAAGTCTACTCCCTCTACTGGGGAAATTTCTGCGGAATTGTTGGGTACACTCAGGTTACTGATGCTCCAAATCGAGCGGCTATCTGCTGACGAAAACAACGCTGAGGCGCAACATATGAAAGATGAGAGTGAAAGGTTCTTGGAAACATGGTTTGATGATCTAGTAGCGCGCTGTGAGGCAGATGGGGAATTAGACCTGGATGCCTTGGATCTCCAGTTTGAGGACAGCGATGATGAATATGATGATGATGCTTTGGCTATTGCCTTGGCGTTACAGGATGAAGAGGATCATTTTGAGCAACATGAGGCTGCAGTGGATGATGAAGCAAACGAGGAGAAACAAGAAAAAATGGAGGATAACAACACGGTACAGGTGGCAACCTAATCCAATAGGGGAGAAAAAAAATGAAAAAGTGTTTCTGATCTTTGTACATAACCCTTCTTTTTCTTTTACCGATACCAAAAAACCCTGCGCATCCTCTCCTTTGTCCTTCGTTTTGTTGTTGTTATTGCTGTTCTTTTCCTCTTTTTTTTCCCTTTCCTTTCCGATATTCGCTTTAATGGTCGAACCGTTGTCAATTCGCTGGTCAAAATAAAATAGTGTTCCTTTATTCACGACGCACGTTGATGATGCCAACCAGAAGTGCTTTCTATTTTATCGGATAAGATTCTAGTCTACCCAATTTACGTTAATTACTTGTCTTATGATTAGTTTTTCACGTCGAAACGTCCAATGTCACATGAAAACGAGCATGTGATGATTTGGTGCAACGAACACGAATTTATATGCTTTGGATCTACGTGCAATGATTCTCCTCTCTTCTTCATATATGATGCCGGTATCAACAGAAATTGTAAGCTACCACAATGCGTCGGTCTATCAACATGCACCGACATTACTTCCCGGAAATATTGCAAGTGTTATCACAGCCGTTTCCTTGGCAGCTCGACTGTCGTTACGATGCTCATCGCTCTTGATTGAAGCTATGTTGGAAACGGCAAAGTATAGTACTTCCTTTTCCTTTGGATTATCTCGCCAAGCATTGGTCAATGCGCTCTCAACAGCTAAAAATATGCAACTTATAAAAGGCTCACAATCTTCCGGCGAAGACACTGACACGTAAATGCTAAAAAATGACATCACCTGCCTTATCTGACAAACTATCTTAGGGACTGTACCTTGCTAAGTGTTCTTGACAGATACACTAGCCTTGGAATCTATTTCGTGTATCATACGTTCACATTAACTGAGCTACTTGCGTTATCCGGGTTATCATTTGCATCCCAAACGGTCAAATCCGGCTTGATGGTAAAAAGAGTGTCGTGTAACAGAACACCCATTAAAAATCGCATTTAGGCAGCCGAGGAATCGGTTCGAATGATCGATGGTATCTTTGGTTCAAACGAAACATCACGAGCAATCGCATCCATCGTTGCTCTTCTGCAGCGTGAAATAATGCAGGACCCAGATTTCGAACTAGCCAAGGCCGGAAAGATGGCTATCCTCACTGCCCTAACCAGAGCTATGACAACGTTCGCTATATTACAGAATGTAACGCACGAAAGGACGATGCAATACGTCAAAATGACCTCTGTCTGGAAGGGGCTAGTAGTCAGTGAAGAAAGGAGTGAAGATACAATTAGGATTTCATCGCAAGAAAGCAATCATACCAATATCATCGATGAGCTGGAAGAAATCCTTGTGGGCGAAAACATCAAAGAACAAACCAATGAAGAAGATAACGCAAGTCTCTCGTCGCAATTATATGGAGGACATTATGACATGTACGAAATTACTACTACCACAAGGCGTACCACGACGAAAACAACCAGAATCCGTCCAATTCTACTCGCACAAGATGATCAATTCCAGCCCAAAGCAAAATATATCGTCGAGAAATCAGAAGAAGAAGATAAGGAGTCATTTTTTGCCATGATAGATCAAGAAGAAAACGATCAAGGGAAATCGACTGTGCCAGGTGCATGGATAGAGCACCCTGTAGAATGTAGTCAGACTAATCCATCTTCAGCAATATTAACTCACTATCCATCACCAGACAAAACAACGAGGAAAAGCCAGAAACGGTTAAAAATCATGTTATCAGCAATATCAAAGCGACTTTCTCGAAAAAAATTAACCCGTCAGGAGAAATACAAATATGTTGAGGATGAAGATGCAACGTCCATAGACAATGACAGACGGATTGCAACTACAGATCCAACGACTGCGATTACGAGCACATCGGAAACTTTCTGTTCGGCAGCCACACAGTATGACCAAAGTAGAAAGCCTTTGCCATCTGTACCACCTGAGATCGCAACATCTGAGATGCCAACAACACAAGCGAAGAATACAATAAAACGGAGGTCCTCATGGGGCCGACTCAAGCTAAAGGGAGTTGGGCGAAAGACAAGTATTACCAACCTGTTTTCAAAAGGGGCAGAGGTACTTCAGCGAAAGAAAAGGGAATCGCATCCACCTCCACTCCCTTCCAATCTTCTATACACGAAGCATGAAGTTGTGCCCGAAACTCGTTCGAATTCCGTCATTAGTCTTGCTTCCGTTCGAACTCTCACTACTACAGCTTACACCGTAATGACGCCAACCCCGACGCAGTCTCAACGGTTAGTTGTCTGTTCGCCCTCGGTACCGTCTAATGGTAAGAAGCGTCAGTCATCTCTGCTCGATACAGAGCCCAACCCTTGCAATTTCCCGCGGAACCATATTATTCGAAATATCGCCCATTTCATGCGATACGCTAGTGCGGCCTATGGTGAATCATTTATGCGGATCCTTGGTATCGGTGATATCCCTAGCGTGCTCCCGACCTCTGACCATACGAATCACAATGCATTTGCGCATCATACCGGTGTTTCCACCAATGACATCCTGCTGTCAAGTTATACAGACGATTCTGTACTTTCTACGCCACAGTTGCATGCGTTAGTCCACTATGTAACGGTAGATCATACAGCAAAAGCAATTGTGTTGACGTGTCGTGGCACTATGGGCCTAAACGACGTGCTAACGGATTTGACGTGCGCTTACACCGAGTTCGTTCTGTCTACGAATCAGAATACATACCGGGCACATGGCGGCATGTTTGAGGCAGCACAGCTGCTTGCCAGGCAAAATGGCAAAGTTTTTCAGACGGTCTGCCAAGGTCTTGAAGATTATCCTAGCTATGGACTTGTGCTATGCGGACATTCGTTAGGTGCTGGTGTTGTCAGTCTTCTCAGCGTCTTATGGAGCGAAGAACGGCTGCAATTTCTTCAATCTTTGACATCGGATATCTGGGATGCTGGTTCTGTGGGACGGGATACTGTTCCTTTCGTCATCTCACGCCAATCAGGGCTTCCACCAGGACGTCCCATACATTGTTATACCTATGGGCCACCATGTGTTATGTCGCTCGAATTAAGCGAGTATTGCCGGGGTCTAGTGACCAGCCTTGTACATGGATTTGATATTGTGAGCAGCCTCAGTTTGGGTTTACTTAAAGATTTCAAGAATGTCGCGGTAAGCTTGCACGAAGAAAGTAAGATTGCCGACAATATCGTGAGCCGCATTTTCGAACGACGCTACCGAACAAAAACGAACGAAGACAATGATTTGGATGATGAAGAGCAGTGGTTCTGGGCGCTTATCAAAACGATGCGGGCTGATATGCGTGCGGATAAACTGTATCCTCCGAGCACAGTGTACCTCATCGAATCTATCCCGCAACTAGTCCAGCACACCGATTCATCGACTCACACATGTCAAACAGAAGCACACCAATCCAGACACAAACAGGCTCATATGGTTATGCTGAACCGATGTGATGACGTCCAGGGAAGGTTCTCAGAAATTATATTTTCGCGAACCATGTTTGTAGACCATGCACCAAACATGTACGAGAAGGTCATTAACCAACTCTGCAGAGGAATTTTCGGGCAACAAGCTGCATAGGCATAGCGCCCTGATACATCAAATACGTATTTTTTTTGTCTGTACGTCGCATCAACTATCACTTGCAGAAAATTACTTTAGCTACATTTCTACTCTTCGCATCTATTCTCTGAGGTAGATCAATGTCTAAGTTGACATGTTATTCTGTTTAGCTTGCATACTATTTATTGAATAAATATTTACGCTTCTCTAAACAAATTTTGCGTCCATGAAGTGCCAATTCTACGCTAAGGAAGAAATTAATATGTACCACAGTTAAACTGTAAAAACTTGCTTGAACTTGGTGCTTCAGAGGACACAAAATTCTTTCAGAGCAGCATAAAAATTCATTCATAGTTAAAACCTCTTGTACTTGAATGTTGTCTTGCTTACCCACGAAGGGCATTCCCACGCATTCGTGGGGGCCTCGCCCGCACCTTTACGGTGGGGCGGGCAGGAGATTAAATGGCAGGAAGCCATTTTTGGGCTTACGACCGAATTGGCCTAAACAATATATCGACATATATGAGTTATCTTGTGTTTATAGTCAATCCCAGTACGTACCGGGGAGGTTTTTATAAAAAAAAAAAGGACCGAAGAAAAAGAAAAAGAACAGTTTTCCTTTTTAAATGATTGGTTTTTTTTTTTTTTTTTTGCTGGAACATCACCTTATCCAGAAACACAATGGACCAAATCTATGTTCCAGGTCCACTCTGATACGACGCAAAAAGTGGTACTTCCAGCGCAAAATCCATTTAGAGCCAACGCAGAAATAATATGCATCGTCCCGCAAAACGTTTTAACCAACCGCGCAAAGACATTAATGGCTACCTGTAAATAAATAGGGAAAACACAGTTTTTGTCGAGGGCAATATGCCGATTGGAAAACAGTGAGACAATTAGCATTGTGAGTTGAGTGACTTGTGTGGATCAAATCAAGGGGAGCTGCTCATATCTTCCGCAGATGGTATTCTGATATTTTCAATGGGAGATCGTGACAGTCATCAATGGGTTTTTC
>JNEV01000885.1:0-36926 GCA_000697495.1 Saksenaea oblongispora B3353 | reverse complement strand
TAAACGCAAGAGTTCAGTGTTGCGATTTTTATGTTGATAGATTGAAGCATACAGTTTTTTGAGTACTACAAGCAATTGTTGACTTCATCAAACTATGTGACAAAACGTCAATCATTGAAGGTAACTCGTCCAGGCTCACGATAGCTCTTACTAATATGCAAATTACAGCTGCTTGGGGAGATACTGTTGGATCGATCCAATTTTAATGTCATGACACGATACATCAGCAACGCAGATAATCTCAAATTGATGATGAATTTATTGCGTGATCGCAGTAGGAACATTCAGTTCGAGGCATTTCATGTTTTCAAGGTAAGAAGCAACATATTTGGACGGGGAAAAACGTGGAATGGGAGGTTAATATTGCATGTTAGGTCTTTGTTGCCAATCCAAAAAAGACAAGACCAGTATTGGAGATTTTGCTTAAAAATCAAGAGAAACTGTTATCATTTCTAACCAATTTCCATAACGATAGACAAGGTATATTCGTTAAGAAAAGGATTTAATCTAAATATCCTGTTTAGATGACGAACAATTCAGCGATGAAAAGGCATTTTTGTTAAAACAGATCCAAGAACTGCGAGAGTAATAAACTAGGATTAAAAAAGATAGAACAGAGCTGCATTTTTTCTTTCTAGACATGTTTTTAAGGGTTTCTTATTCCTACCCCATGAGTTCCGTCTCTTTTGACGGAAACGTTATATTTCTACTCCAGTTTCTTTCCTTACTGCAAAATTATCTTTTCATAGAGCGCAAACTTGCTTAAAATAGTGTAGAAATTCCTTCGATAAATAACACGGCATGGCCAATCAACGGTTTTGCGCTTGAGAACGTAGCTTTGCGGAATTACAAAATCCCCTCCCCAACACTCACGGCACGACGTTCCATAATCGTTCGCGATCAATTGCTATGAGCAGAGAGCAGCCTGAATTATTGACACCGCCCGAGCAATTTGGAATTGTGGAGCCTGGAATTTATCGCTCTGACATGCTTCAACCACTCCATTTCAGTTTTATAAAGCAATTTAAATTTAAAACGGTTGTCATGCTTAGTCCCGAGATGCCTAATCGAGTTACTTCTAATCTGTTTGAAGAAGGCGGTATCAACCTTGTAAAGTACAGTAATAATTCGAGAGAATGTATTAAATAAGCATGGTAAGGTGCATCTTGGCATGGCCACATGGAAGCCCACACAACCATCAACTTGGCGTCCTGTTGCCGAAGAGCTGATCAAGGAAGGCTTGGAGTTAATATTGGACGTTGATACGCACCCCGTTTTGATTATGTGCACGTAAGCATTGAACATTGTTTAAGAGCTACACTTATTTAAATTGAAATGGTTTTCAGTTCTGGTATCCATGAAACAGGGACCTTGGTCGGTTGTCTGCGAAAACTAGAGAGATGGAATTTTAGCTCCATCATAACAGAGGTTTTTGTTCATCTCGAAGCAAATGGTAATAGAAAACGGAATTAATGTATGTGGTTTAGTATCGTGCGTACGCAGGCACAAAGGCTAGATATGTCAACGAACAGTTTATTGAGTTATTTGATCTGGATCTTGTCACTCTGCCGTTAAATATACCACCTTGGCTAGTTGATCAACAAAAAATGCTGGTAAGTATCAAGAGATAGGATGAACGACATTAATTTCAGAGAATAGGCTGAAGAAGAAGAAGAAGAGGCTCGTTTGCAGCGTAGCTAGGAATGAAGATGAAGAGCGTTCATCCGTACTTCTGTAAATATCATTATTGCTTTGTATGTAGATAGACACATTTGGATTTCTCTAAACATACGAAGTCGGATTGTAATAGAGTTAGGGAAATTAACTATGAAGTCTTTTAAGTTTCTATCCCTGTGAATGATCTGTAACTACAGTTCTCTCCTGTATTGGATGTACTTATGGCAAAGCTTACAGACAGTCGTAATCCTGTCATTTCTCTTAGATGATTTCAAACTAATTAACGTCTAAATACTAGCACTGCAACATACATTTTAAGCCTCTTCTACATGCAGATCATAATGGCGCAATCCTGAAATAGTCCGGATGTAATTTTAATCGATGTCTTGAGTTTCTGTACTAGAGCATCTCCTCGTGAAGCTTCTGACTTATTTTAAATAGCCTTTGTTGCCTTCAGGAATCCGAATCCCTTGGCGATATCGAGTCATCCACATTAACCAGCATGTCTCAAGGTCACAGGTTGATTCTTGGCGAAAAATGCAGCATAAGAAAGGAACGTAAAGCAGATATCCTGGAAGCTGGTGGACCAAAAAAACGTTCAAAGGTGGTATTGTGCTGCTAGATCATAAAAAGCGTGCTGTTTGGTCTGCGTCGTTCCAAATCCTAGTAACAATCTAAGGTAACGTTTTTATTACTGATATGCGGTTTTTGAAGTCAGAAGGTCTAAAATAATCCCACAAGTTTTATTGGTAGCAGTATTCCTGCCGCATACAGGTCATCGCGACTTTGAAGGCAGATAGACTAGATCCATAGCAACGATTAAAGTAGAGACATTGAACTGTAGTTCATGTATTTGTATATCCGCTCTCCGGGCGCAGATGCTGACGTATATGTAAGCCAAGTATGGAGAACGCATTAGCTATATTTCCCACAGTGCAATTACGGTATATCTTTGGGAAATTGTTATACATCGAAAATTTTCAGTGAAGATACAACAGCTGTCACTGTAATATTTACAGACATGCATATATTTCAAATAAAACTTGTTTTGATGTGATAATAGTCGACAAATAGCGTAGATCAAGTAAACCTATGGTTTTTTATATTGCTGATGGGTCATCGTTTATTTAGTCAAGAGCGTGGTTTTATTTATTTTTTTTACATGGGCTGTTGTTATATGGTCCTGCATTTATTCCTGGATTACATCAAAATGGTGCAGTATGTTTGGAAGTGTCTATGTATATCTTGTTTGGTTTCTGGAATCCGTTAAATTCCGAGCTCAAACTGTTGCTGTATGCACCCATGTTCTTCCAGAGCAGCCAATCGTTTACATCCAGAATCGGAAGATGTGCGGACTTACTGATGTAGTCATCAGAATCACAAGTAGGTCCCCATATAATTGATGGATACTGTGGACCATCATATGCCTTCTTAAAATAGTATACACCATTTTTTACAAGTACTATGAGAAAGAAACAATTATTTACTACGTTAAGAGCAGTGTTTCTTTACCTTTAGGGTCATCAATGGGAATGACATGGATACCACGGAAGGATCCATGTATACCATCACGGACAAAATCTATGATGACCTTGGTTTAGCCGATGCTGGTATATTCCAATGTACTTACAAGAGTATCTATTTTGGCTTGCATCGATTGTCTTTCGGCCGATAATGTTAAGACATAGCGTTTGTGAGGAGGCGACATAGTACCGGCCGGGCTCGGCAATAATCTCGACATCAGGTGGAAACAGTTTATCTAACGCGGGAGCGAGGACGGCCGCCGTTTTCTCAAAGGTGGTTTTAACCTTAAGATCGTGCGTTGGAAATCCACCTCCAATATCCAAGAGAGACATCCTTATCCCCAGAGATTCAGCAATATCAAAAACTTCTCTTGCACGCTTGACAGCATCCACAAATGCATACTCATCGGTACATCCTGAACCCACATGGAAACTAAGCAAAAGTTCTCAGTATCGTCTATTTGATGTAGGGCTAGTTACCTGACGCCAATAACGTTCAATTCAAGAGCTTTTGCTGTTTGAAGTATACCCCTGCATTCTGATACATGTGCTCCGAATTTCTGGCCTAATGCATGTAATGACCGCGAATCATCGGTAAAGATGCGCAGTATTAACTCGGCCTTGGGGGAGTACGTTTTAATTTTATACAATTCGTCTACGCAATCGAATGTCATCTTGTGGATACCGTGGGCCGCAGCATATTCGAGCGAAACAGGGTCCTTGCATGTGTTGGCATACGCAATATTCCCTGGAGCTACACCGCTTTCTAATGCTTGTTCTAGTTCTAATAAACTAGCACAGTCAAAACCAGTGCCAAGTTTCGCTAGAAGTCGAACAATGTATGGATCTGGGTTGCTTTTAATGGCTAAGACATGTTCGCCGTATTAGAGGACCAGTTTGATAGTTCATTCATCACTTACCATAGAAGGGTTTGACGCGTGGCAAGACATCTCTCCAAAGACAATGCTGCCGGTATACTGCGCCAAGATCAACCACAAAGAAAGGATCTCGAGAGGTACCATTAGTTTCCAGCTGCTTTTTAATGGCTTCTTCAACCGAGCACGTCAAAACCTTGTCGTACGGAAAAGGTTTGGTGCGAGGTGGAGCAGGTGCAGTGATTGACCGTTTAGGTGCTTGTGCGACGAAAGTATCGGTCTCTATTAGCATAGTTTATAACTGAACAGGTTGACTCTACAGAAAACAGAATTGAGGTAGAGGAGGTTTTTCCTGTAATATTTATATGTGGAGAGTGTTCCTATTTTAACGTCTTAAGATGGCTTAACAAGGAGTATACAGCAAAAAAAGCAAGTAACACAGATCAGTTTGTGATCATTCTACTTTCTTGAGGTCTAATGCCATGATCATGCTACACACTACATAAAGAAAGACGCCGGGGATTAAACTCATTTGACCTTCTTTTTACGCGAAGTCTAGACAAACTATAGATAAGGTTAAGACTAACTGCTAGTTAATGGATATACATATCTCTTATCGAAAAACGGATCTTTAAATACCGAAGCAATTACCTGTGCGCATAAGCGATAATGCCGTCCTCTTGTTTTCGAAAATATAACGAGATTCTACGGAAGATGCAATATGGACCGGGTTTGCTATTCTGACCAGTCCATTCTACGTTTTTCGGTGCACCAAGTTGTAGTAGATTCTAGGTAAACGCCAGCTTACGTCTTTTGTCTAGTCGGATTGTTTCGAATTTTAGCTAAGTAAGAGTGACACAACCCATATGGGGTACAACACTGTTGGCGTAACTGTGAAGCGGCGACGGAAAATAGCGTTATTTATCAGGGGTCTGATCATGGATGGTATGCGCCAATGATAGTTAAAAGTAGAGAGGTCTATAATGTTCCCAAAATGGACCCGCATAATTACACATACAATAAACGAGTATTATTTTAATTCATGTTAAAGTATTTGCTATGGTTATTCCTTTTTTTGTAAAATCGGTAGAAGCGCTGTACGAAAATTCACCATATTTACAGGAAAATCCGGCAGATCACAAACCAAATCTCCATGCCATATGCATACTCCAACCCGGGACCTACGAAGCCAAAGTGAAAATGTACTGTAACATATTTGCTTTGCGCTGTAAACTTCCAGCCCTAAAACTTCAAAGTTTGTTCCTTGAGATTTTCGTTGAAAAATTAACTGCCATGTAGAAGTAATTAGTTAGATTACTCCTGAAAGATAGGAAACAAGGTAATCTACTCTTCCTTGGCGACTCTTTACATGATGGACTTTCAGAGAAAAAGGCTAGCAAGCACGGAGCGGCAAAAAGTTTTTTTTTTAAGTAAAAATACAGATTTTGCAGGTCACTTTGCATTAGATGAAAGGTTATTTTGCGCTAGCGAATTGACTTTGTGCCTAGAGAAGTAGCACTTTTCTGAGTCGTATCAGAGTTTTTCCGAATGGGTGATCTTACATCAGCCAACATTCTTGAGGAAGGAGTACTATAACTTAACTGTCACCTCTCCGTAAATAAACGGTGATCCCATCAGGTATAATTATACTGTATGTTTAGAAGTAAAACCATCTAGACCCGAATGCTGTATCAGCGGCCACGTAAAAATTTGGATTGGGTATGACTTCCAAGAGAGCTGGTATATTGAATTCGTTAAGCCTTACCTATCGTTCCGTCCCGGAACGAGATTTTCTTCTTTTACCTCATACACAATTATCTTTGAGAAAAAGGGACGTGCGCCCTAGCAGTCTTTCATTGGAGCAGCATCTTATTTTCTATGAGATCCTGCAGTATACCATATGAGAGTTGACATTTTTCTTCTTTTTGAATAATGCATAAACATGATAATCAATTTTTCTTTCTTATATCAGAAGAGATGGAGAAGGACTGATTAGCTCAGGTCCCTCCTGTGTGCGATTTATGTATACCAGCATTGTTTGAACTTCTTTAACGAACTTAATCTCCATGCTAATTTTCCCTCTCAGTATGGTCATCTCTTCGCTCATCTTAGCCATATTTTTTTATTGCTTTAATAGATCTCGCACTGATATAATTTTCATAACATGGTGTGTTGGAGAAAAATACGGGATGTACATGTTCAAACTGTAAACTTCTTAGATAAACAGAAGTACGAATTTTTATTGTTCACCATTTACGACTAACACATGGTCAAAGCAGATTGACCCTTAGTTGACGTAAACACTGAGCGTACGTGTCATGTACAAGTGTAAGATCGAGTTCCGATTTGTTTTGTCAATTAAAAATCCTGATATCCGGTTTTGAATTTGTTGTAGTAACAATCCATGCGTGAAATATCAAAACAAGAGACGAGAAGAATCAGCGAGGTTGAGTACATTTTTCTTTACTCAACAAAAGTAATTGCTGGTCTAGATGGACCGGGCTGATTTACGGACATATTGTTCCTTCATGTAGTTTGTATTCACTTTCTTTAATGCAGTCTTCTCCATAGCGGGTCGTGAATCTCTGAAAAAAGCACTGTATAAAGGAGCAATAATACAATCGGTCGATCTGTGCTTGTGAACATCATTTCAAAGACCCCTTTTCGTCACAACAGATACAGAGTATTCATCTTTGACTGTGTGCTATATAGCCATGTATGATTAACTATGACTAGAATGTAGGATACGATAATTTGCCTTGGAAGTCAAGCGATCATGTTCAAGACGTTCTTTATCCAGTTGTGGAGCCATCTTTATTCTAAAATATTAAACGTTATTTGATATATTTATTTATTCATTTTTCACTAATATACTTATATTACTTTAGTTACATTCATTTGATACCACCTATCCATCTTTTAAATGCAATTGGAAGGTTTCTTCCTGCATTATCAAGAACAATTTTAATTTTAACATGAGTATCTTCCACTCCGTTAGCAGTAATTTTCCCAAAATGCATTGCTCGATTGTTATATAATCCAACCTACTTTTCTTTTTTAAGACTTAACTTCCTAAAAGTTGACGTGCTACTTAATATCCGAAGTACTATAACTATACTAGTATATCAATTTCTATCTTATTTATATGCAAGAAATCGTAATGGCAAATGGGAAAAACAATGTTGGGTGAAACATGTCCTCTCGGATATCCAAGTATTCTTGTTCTCGTTATTCTTATATATGTGCTAATATTTGATATGGCGGGATTGCGCTTGTACCTGATATAGAACTTGATCTGGGATAGCATCTGTGACAATAACTCTGCAGACGCACATAAAGTATGATTCTCGGCAATTTGAATTCCATGGAGGGTGTCAAGTGCTCACAGATTTCTCCGTACGCTGTACATTCTTGGGAAGAAGAAAGATAGAATGCAACAGTGATACCAGCCATTGAACAAGTCTGTATAGCCATTTTTTTCTTGGTAGTGTGTATACGATCTTTATCGGGTCTCTGAATGCCTAATTCAATTCTTGAGTTAACTGACATATAATTAATCCGTTAGCTGTTCTTAACTCATCTAGTTCATCTTCCGTAAACACCGCTTCCCCATTACAATCTTCAAGATCAATTATCAGCGATTGCGAAGGGCTAAGAGATAGGGTATAGTGAACAAGCTAGTATGCATAGTCTTCGTAAAACATGTAACTTCCGTCTTACTGGTGATAATCGCATCCACGCGCAAAAACTAAGATTTTTCTTTCCACGGGTACAGATTCTAGGCCATCTTTCTCTGTCTGCGCAGTGTTTGCGTTTCATCCAAGGGCCCTTAAATACCCGCAGATTGGGTTTTCCATCATAATTCCTAACAATTTCATCTTCAAGTTCATTGGTGAGAGTTTGTAGCCTGAGAGCGCTGTTGGATTTGGGGATTTCGTCAGCACTTCCCTCGGGCACACCTTTCCCTCAGATTAAGTACCTAAGGGTGTGATTTTTTGGAAGAATTAAACAGCATAAGTCTCATCCAAAACATTCTTGAGATAACTATTAGTTCAATGTAATAGATTGGTGTGATGTAATCGTGATTATACGATGTGTCAGCATATATGTACTACTATTCTTTCGAATATACTTCATGGTACATTGAAACTTTGATTATTCAAACTATTACACCCATCACGTACTCCCAGATAGAAAAATCTCTCACTGTTGGGCATTATTACCCTCGGACGCTTTTAACGTGTGTCTCATTATTGCGGTTGGGCAAAAGTATTGGAGTAAGGGTGCCTGAGAGAAATGCCTTGGCTTTTATCTTCAGCTCGAGAATCACTGGGAATACAACTATCATAAAAAATTTAATTAACAGTTGTATCTGGACTAGAGCGCTGCTTACTACCTTCTTTTTCAAGCTGATCATTGGTTGCCAATGTGATGACCGTGGTTGATACGGAAGAATTAGTGCGGAGGAACACGCTGAGCTGTGAAATGAGTGTGATACACAGAACTCCGCTTAACTATAATAACTAGTCTCTCAATCATTACACTGTGTTAAAGCTCTTAGAAGAGGTGGAATAACCCTGGAAGTTTTGGAAGACAGTTAAATTCCGCAAATCTTCTTGGAAAGATTTATCCAGCAAGAATCTGCATTTTTTTTATAGAAAAAAAGATCCTCAGTGTCACAGGTGGGCGGCAGCATGGTTTTGAGATTGTGGACATTTTATTGAGATTTGACGGTGTTCTAAATGCATTCTATGGACTATCTAAAAGGTTTAACGGCGCTCGTGCGACGTATTGGTATATATGATTTTTGCATATGCGAATCCATTAAATTGAGTACGCACACACACGGTATAGGCGCCCATACTCTTCCAGACCAACCAGTCACCAAGGTTCATCACAGGAAGTAAGGCCTTTTTTGTCAAGCAGTCCGACGAATCACAGGTAGGACCCCAGACAGTGGTGGGGTATACCGTCTCACCGTGGTCTTTGTTGTACAAAAAGAGTCCATCCTTCATTAGCACTAGAAACGGGTAAGTATATTGGATAATAAAGCAGCTATCTGCTGACCTTCAGGCTGTAGGATCGGCAGTTTGAATTTGATATTTCCAAACGCTCCGTGAATTCCATCATTAACGAAGTCTATGGCTACGGTGAGTAACACATACTTCACTATCAGCTCGGAAATACTTACAGTAATGACTGCTTGGTTCGGTGTCGACAATCTTTCGCCCGATAATGGGCAGGCAAAGGGTATATGCAGTGCTAACAAAGAACCGACCAGGTTCTGCAATCACTTTCACATTTGGTGGAAATAACCTGTCCGCAGCTGGGCCAAGCAATGCAGCTGAGCTCTCAAAGCTTGTATGAATTTTCAAATCCTTGGTAGGAAATCCGCCTCCGACGTCCAAAAAGGAAAACGTGTAGCCAAATGACTTTGCAAGGTCGAACACTTCTCGTGCGGTCTCTAGCGCTTCCACATACGCAGTTCCATCAAGACAGCAAGACCCGACATGGAAACTATGGGGTAGTAGCGTTAACAAAACTAGATTTTGTTTCTCGGTGGTTACCTGACACCAATAACGTTTAGTCCAAGATTTTTTGCTCCCTGTAGCAGTCCCTCGCATTCCGTCGTCTGTGCACCAAATTTCGTTGCCATTGAATACAGTGACTTTGAATCATCAACGGCAATACGCAACACAAGTTCCGCTTGTGGACAATGTATCTTGATCTTGTGCAACTCGTCCATGTTGTCGAATGTCATCTTATAAACCTTATGAAGGGCTGCATATCGGAGATGAGAAGGGCCTTTACATGTGTTTGCATAGATAATGCGCTCAGGTTCAACACCATAGCTTAAAACTTGCGCTATCTCCATCTGACTGGCACAGTCAAATCCAGCGCCAAGCGATGCCAGCAATTTGACGACTGGTGGATCTGGGTTTGCCTTGACAGCTAATAAAAAAGGAAATCACGTTATTCATCGGTGATATTGGTAATATTGTCTAACCATAGAACGGCTGGATGCGTGGGAGTGCAGATTGCCAATGAACATATTGATTGTAAACTTCACCAAGATCGGCCACAAAGAAACCCCCATCCTGTCCTGACAAAGATTCAATCTCTCTTCTGATCGTTTCCTCGACAGAACTGGTGAGCACTGTCGTCTGATTAGCACAAGGGCTTGCATTGTTGGTTGGAGAAGCCAGTTCAGCGGCGCTGGGCATAGCGGGAGCCACGGTATGTTCGATAACAGGAGCCATTGTAATGAGGGAAGAGTTTCCTTCGAGATGCCTATATATATAGATTGCCAGAAAAATGAAAAGGAGCTGAAAACCAATGTAGGACAGGCATCGTGTAAGCGAGTAGATAGTCTGTCTTTTATCAGAACCTTGTTCCTTCCGATTTCATATACCAAATTCAGACAATGACCGTGAGAATACTTGATTGGTAGGTATTGGTCTGAGGATCCCGACATAAGCAAATATGGTTCGAACTCCACAAAGCGCACGGACTAAAAAAATTGATGTATCCGGACGGAAAAAGAAGAATAATACAGTTGTATGGTCTGCCTGACTTATCGGGTGTTGTCTATGAAAGCATGAAACTGACATGCTGATCTATCTACGCTATTTTTAAATCAATGTCACTAGATTTAGCGTTTCCATGTGTAGTTGTACTATAAAATTTCAGGAAATACCATATTGCTTTCTTGAAAAATGCATCTGTTGTATATGAAGTGATTGGCATGATTCCAGATATTTCTTCCTAGGAAACGATCCATATAATTTTAAGTCTTCGGTACTTTGCTAGAAAAGGGAAGAGTCCTTTGATCGGGTTTCTTTCACCAAAAGAGTTAGTACACTATTTTCAAAAACTTAAATGCTGTTCTATGTGAACTGTATTATAAAATTTTGCTTTACGTGATCGTACTTTTTGAAGACTGTGTAGCTTTCTGCATACTTCGAAGCATATTTCTTTTTGCATGTGTCTGTCCAATCAAACGTAGTACAACATTAATAATCATCGCAGAGCTAGTTTTGCACAACTTTGTTCGCTACTGTGTGACGTTGTATACTACTCTGACAGTTTCGTATGCCATTTATGGGCGCTCTTCGTGTGACAGCGGGTAAAAGCAAATCCAAAGCATTCAATTATTCAGAGATTGTTTTATGTAAATGAAAAAAATGAAATTTGAACAAGCCATATATATGTGCGACTTGTTGATTTTGTACATTTTATAGACCTTCAGGTGTAGCCGGCAGTTGTTGATAGTCGTCGGAGGTAGTGTTGATATACACAATCTTCGGACTACCAAATCCATTGAACTCTGTGCTTATTGACACAGTGTAGGAACCCATGCCCTTCCAGACCAACCAATCACCAATGTTCATGACGGGAAGCTGTGCTTTTTTCGTCAAGCAGTCGAAAGGATCGCATGTTGGTCCCCAGACCGTAGCGGTGTACGTAGGCTCACCATGATCCTTATTGTACAAAAATTTGCCATCCTTGACAAGCACTGTACCGCGTTTACAAATCAGCAGCCGCCTTCTAGCATAACTTTTTTTCTTTTACCTTCAGGTTCAAGCACAGGGAAATTGAACGTAATGTTCGAGAACGATCCATAGATGCCATCATTTACAAAGTCTACGACTAAGTTTAGCACGATTTGTTGTACCAGCAGTAGAACGCTTACAGCTATGATGATTCTCTCTCTCGTTGATAGGCTTTCGGCCAATAATGTTCAGACAGGCGGTGTACGCAGAGGCAACGAAGAACCGTCCAGGTTCGGCAATAACCTCCACTTCAGGTGGGAAATGCTTATCTACAGCAGGACCAAGTACACCGGCTGAGCCTTCAAAATTCATGCTGATCTGTAGGTCATCGGTGGGAAATCCACCACCAACGTCCAAGAAAGAAAACTGAAATCCTAGTGATTCTGCAAGATCAAACACTGTTCTGGCACGCTCCACAGCATCTGCAAATGCACTTTCGTGAGTGCATCCTGTGCCGACGTGGAAACTGCAAGGTAGTGTGAGATACTGCTTCCCTCCGACAAAACCCATCTACCTGACGCCAATAACGTTTAACCCAAGACTCTTTGCTGTTTCCAATAGTTCCTTGCTGTCCGATAGAGATGCACCAAACTTTACACCCATCGATTGTAACGCTCGTGAGTCATCAACCAGGATGCGTAACACGAGCTGGGCGTCTGGACAATGTAACTTGATTTTATGGAGCTCATACGTATTATCAAATGTCATCTTGTGAACCTTGTGGAGCGCGGCGAAACGAAGATGAGAGGGCTCCTTACAAGTATTGGCGTAGATAATGCGGTCGGGTTCGACGCCATGGCTTAACACTTGTGCGATCTCTGTCTCACTGGCGCAATCAAAACCTGTACCAAGAGATGCCAGCAATCTGACAACATGTGGGTCTGGGTTGGCCTTGACGGCTAAAAAGAGATCGTGTTATTTAGGAGTATTGGTTAAATAGATGCTCCAAACCATAGAAGGGTCTGATTCGTGGAAGCAGAGATTTCCAATGGACGTATTGTCTGTAGACTTCGCCAAGATCAGCCACAAAGAAACCATCATGACGGTCAGTCAAAGAGTCGATCCTTCGCCTAATCGCTTCTTCCACAGAGATAGAATGCACTGGCGCGTTTTCGAAGCGGCTGCTTTCAAAAGCAGCAAAGGTTGACAGCTTGGTGGTGTTGGAGACAATAAGCGTGTTAGAAGTTTTAACAACAGGTGCCATTGAGAGAGATGCTATAGTGGGAAAGCGCCAAGAGACAAGAGACGGTGAGAAAGGCGTCTCTTTATATCGATTATTTATACTACATTGACAGGAGATGAAGTTGTCGTAGGACAGATGCCTCGTTTCCCTAGAACGACATACAGATGCTGTGACTTAATTTTCCCATCTGCCTGATGTACACAGGTTTAACTTTTAACTGAGATGATCTTCTCCCAAACTTGGGTCGCAGTCGTGGGAGCGTACAATCAAAATTTAGAAATATCGAGTTTCAAATAGGGCGTAATGGCGTTTATTACTAGTAACGCCCTCCGTAAGCACGCACAACGCTCATCCTATTACATCATTACAATCCTTACACAGAGTTCTAGGTCCACTTCTGCAATAAACATAAATTTCTTTCATAACTGACAGCACCAAATTGGTCATCGATTGTTTCTGTGGCGCACTGCTGTCACCCTCAATCTATCCAAGTACCTGCAGCTTCAATACAGCGACCATGTGTTCAGTCTTCCGGGACTTTGCTTAAATAGGTAAATCCGGGAGGATGAGCAGTCGTATCGCGTTATTTTCCTATTCCTTTTTTTTTTTCTGATGTATTGCGACTTCGCACATACCAACATAACTATTATCAACAGCAGCATCAGACTAAATCGATTCCAAATATATTTTACGATTGATTGCATGGTGCGTGTTTTAACCGCCCTTGTGCAACATTTAGTCCGTGTCACAGTTTGTGCATGAGAACGCAGCAGGCATTTAAGGTTATCGTTCAGCCCAGAGGCGACATGCGCATAATAACCGACCAATCTCATTTCGAGCCGAACTATAGATATTGTTTATCAGTCTATCTATATATGCCAGATTATCGTGATAAAAACTATGACGCCTTGAGATATAATCAATTATAGATCTGGGGAAAACACAACGAGGTAAAAAGGAAAAAAAGGAACGCAAAACAAACAAACCAACTAAAACGAAAAAAATCAGTTCATGAGTTAAATCATTAACTGGCAATAGGTCTGTGCACTATCGAATAGAGTAATTTCTATAGCCAAAATCGTCAAAGTTATTTACAAGTCTATGGGCTTATTGCTTACCCTCCAAACTAAGCATCCCTCTCGTTGTTTTGGCGTAAATCTCGGTGATGTCGGCGCAATAGCCTTGGGGACATTTGATGGGACAAATTTTTTTCTGCATTTTCCAGCGGGATGTGGTGGATTAGTCTGTTTACGAGCGCCACAAATTATTCTATTCCCTGGGATTGCTGACGCGTCAACCGACATACTTACAGTTGATATATGAAATATTTTGCAATTTTACATAGATAACCAAATCCATCAGGTCTAATGTCCCATTTTACTAAGCTTTTTGTTTTATTTCTCTTTAGGGATGTCACTCATGTATCTAGATCAGATCAATATATGAGAATATATATATAAAAAAAAGAACATTATAGCTCCTTCCAAAAGTGTGATTCTCCTGGTGTTTTAGTGGGGAAGGAAGTTTAGATCTCTTCTCTTGACTGCTCTAGTTCGATACGACTAAACATATCTCGACGAATTTGAGACGCCTCACAACGTGCGAAAGAATTTTAAAAAAGTTATTGGTTACTGCGACACATGAAATTCACATCGCTTGCACTAGTCGTACGGTATGATCAGCGGCAGTGATCTGAAGTACTGGTCGCTAAATCCACTAGACAGCTCTTGATGATAAGTGAAAGAAAAAGGTAGAACTTCACAGAAATAGGCTACATGCTCCTGGTCGTTTGATGTAGACTGCAGATATATCCCGTCAAACTGTCATGATCTTTCAAAGCTGCGCTCATACAATTATTTAGCTCATTGTATACATCGCTCTACAGGTGATATATGGAGCTTGCCACAATTTACGCTGTGTACCCCATCGGAAACCATCCCGTTGGAAGCAACAATGCGGGTATCACCGGGCTGCGTTCCCGAAAATGAGAAGTGCGAGTGTTAAATTCAGCAGCAAAAGCATCATGTTCCATGAGCAACTTGGAACAAAGATGTTATACGAGGACAGGGGACTGACGAGGTCCATAGCCAACTGTAAAGCTACCAGGTATGTTGGTAGTTAGCATATTACCAATCTAATATCAGCGTTTGGTTTTAAAAAAATCCATCCAATGCATTATTTTTCTTATGTAACTATATACTAGAGGGTTAAATTATTGATTGACGTGTGACACTTAGCACAAAAGATCGTTACGCAATCGAGTAACTTAATGGTCAGGCCAGTTTCCATATATTCTCAACCACCAATCGGCAACGTCAAAAGCGTTCCTCTACGTACTTACAGAATTTTACGCCTACCAATCATTGATAATCGCTTTTCTACGTGTGTTTCTGATCCTGTCATAGATTTCAAAATACCAGAAGGATAAACAAAAACAACAAGTGATGTTTTGGAGAGGTTCAGAGCTTTAAAGCCTTTGAAGATTCATTTCGCCCCATTATGTGCCCTTTTATCTGATATTCTGCATGCTTTCTCCCGCAGGACGGACACGTTTCATAAAAGAACATTCAAATAAGACAAAAATAATTGTTTTGATTACTGTTTGTGCCGTAACAAAGAAATTGCGCAATGTTGACAGAAGGGCCTAATTTTCCTGGAAGCCCAGTAGCGAACTACAGTGATATTTATACAGCATTTCCAAGAACAAATTTCATATGTACAGTGGCTGAATAAATAAGAACTTTAGCAGTGCAAATTCTTTTGCAAAGATTTGTGTGCCATTTCCACAATGGAGTATAGTCCTTTTTTTTTCCCAAAGAAGTGTCAAAATCCGATTTTGTTTTTATTTTATTATTCATGAAGAGGAGCAATACTTCGAGAGGTGTATGATGTTTTGGCAAATAGCATTAGAGAAAAAAAAAGAAATTCAATTCATGACAAATATTGGAAAGGGCAACGTCAATGGCACTGGTCCGCTTTAAATTTTTTGTCGCGGCGGTGCTTAAACAGATCCGCCGTTCACAAAAATAGCACTTATCTCAGATGAAAACAAGGTTGATAGTGTAATCAACCTTTTTAACGAGACGAGATATATTACTTTTATTTTTATGTAAAAGGTTTTGATAAGAATGCTTTATAGATTTATAACTGCAAACACGTATTTATAAGTACCAGTTATGCAGATTGTAGTGATCAAGGATCATCTCAACAATTCGTTGTATCCTATCCTTTTATTTGTTTAGAGCACAAAATAAATCACTGTAACATATTAAAGACATGTACTGGTTCAAAGTTATCAATAAGTGCTGTTTGAGTTAGATCTATTGGTGATTGGACTGAATTTCAAATGTATTTGTGTTATGCACATGGAAGGAAATTCGGAAAAAAAATACGTTTACCGCCATATGTCAACTTGACCACAAACCGCCGTCTCATTTGGTAACAGGTTACTTCGCAAGTTAATAATGGGTTTGTAATCAGTCTCTTTAGGTCCTCTTGATTATTAAGCTAAAGCAAGCACGATATAACTTAACTCGTTTTTCAACCGCGTATATTCCCTTAAGGAAACGCCAGTTCATTGAATATATAATGTATCAAGGGTTAGTTCTGCCAAGATAAAATGGGGAAGGAAAAGGGAATGGTTCCGTTCCGTTGAAGCGAAGAAAAGCCTTAACAGTAGCTCGATTGATGAAAAATGTTTTTTGAACCCCACAGAGATAAGCAGAAATTCAACGGCGCACGCTGTTTAAAGTAAATGGCATTTTATCAGATCCTTTTTTATTTATTTATTTATGTATTTTTTACAGTGAAACCCTCCGCAAAGCAATATAAAAAAAAGATCTGATAATCGCTACATCGATGATTGGGCGGAAAGTAACATCTGATAACTTTTTTGGTCATATGGAACGTTTGGATTGTGCAACCTTTCTTGATGATCATTGGTGTTGCTTTGAAAGATTGCATTTGTTCTACGGGAACCCGGGTCTCTCGTTCTTGTTCGCTCAAAAAAATTTTTTTATCAGATTGTTTTTCTATCACGCCACCCTTTTTCTCTTATTACGATTTCTGTAGTAATATACAAGCAAACAATTTGCGTAGATTATTTACTATATATGTTTTCCTGGTATATATATCACTTTCATACAATAGATAACGCTATTTCTTTCTAATATCTTTGAAGTAAGTCATCTGGGAAGACAAGTCATTTATCAGATCTTTAAATTTTTGAGCTCAGAGAGTCTAGAAGACACAGACTGGTCACACTGGGCATTTTAGCATGAGTCATATCATCCGACTCTAGGCTATCGGATATTCAATCTGTCTCTTAGATCTGATAAAAGTTTCTTTCGGCCCATATTGCCGCTTGACGGAGTACAACCATCAGATAATAATTTTTTTTTATGTTTTCCCACACGATCTGATATGTTTCTATTCGATGATTGGCTTCCCATAATCTTTCATCGTAAACTCTATAAAAAGTCCACATTTTATCCTTCCCTCGTCTTGCTGCTAATTTCTCCCCCTTCTCTCACATATATTACAACATAAAAATGCACACATCTACCGTTACCATGACAGTCTCTAAGAAGATTCAATCCACGCCTACTGCTCTTCTCGCCCCTGTTGCATCTCGACCCTCATCATATACCAAGCTTCGTCGACTTTCTAACCACAAACATTCTCACAAATCTCAAATCATCTTACCATCATCACCATCATCACCCTCATCCTCACAACCAATCATCCTCCCTCTTCAACCAGACAACGACATGCCTTCCGATTTAATTACACCACCCCCCTCACCAAAAGCACAGCCATTGGATGTCGTTGCAAACGAGCGTATCTTGGCTGCCAAATGCGATGGAATTCTGAAGAACGTGATGGCGGAATATCTTGCTTTAAAGAAGGACGGAGCCTTGCTGACTCATCACACATATAATCTCATCTTCGAGGCCTTCTCCGGCCTTCGACGCGAAGGAAGTCCTCTCGCTCAAATGCTTAAAGGTAAAGCATCTAGTGGTGCAACATAATAGTAGCAAAAATAACTCACTGTTCTACCTAGTTTACGAAGAAATGCTTCGAACCCAGGTTCAGCCAACTGGTTCCACCTATACCATCCTAATCCGTACGCTTTGTAAGCGTGACGTTGAAGTCCAAAAGGTTGTGGCTATGCTGAAGCGGCAATCGGCCCGATCAGGGAAACAAACCAAGACAAATGACATTGCGGTGTTGGAAGCTGAAGAAAACTTGGCTAGGGCCCTTGCTATTTTTGACTGCGCCGTCGCTGAGGACTTGGTGCAAGAATTTGATGTGGACTTGTTTAATCAGCTTCTACGTGTTCTTTCTCACTATGGCAACACAGTGGATTCCCTGCATGTCTATGAACAGTTGTGCAAGCACTCGCGACCAACCTCTGCCACCTTTGCTGCTCTGATCAACCTGTTTGGCCGTGCAGGTGATCTGGATTCTGCCTTGTACTATTTTGCTGAATACACCAAGCTTAAAGCGTCTATGGGAACCCACGACGCCTCTTACGTCTATAACGCTCTTGTTGACTCGCATCTCAAGTGCAACCAACTTGAAGGCGCTCTCAAGATCGTCGAGCAAGATATGGTGGCTGATGGCGTCAAGCTCACTATCATTCCTTATAACTCCATTATCCGTCATTACTGCGCTCGTGGCCAGATGGCTGAGGCTAAGCATCTCGTTCAAACGCTTCAGCTCCCTTTGCCCAGCCCAGATGCCAGTTCCTACGGTCCAATTCTTTCTGCATACTGCCAGTCAAATGATTTTGAAGCAGCCACCGAGATGTACGAAGCCCTGGTAAAAACAGATATCTCCAAGGCTTATGGAAATCTGGCCAACTATGCCTTGTTGTGCCTGAACAATCCTAGCAATGACAAGGTCCTTGAGGTTGTAGAAGACATGCGTATGGCCGGTCTTGAGCCAGATGCCATTCTGTCCGAGCGTATTGTTGTTCACTTTGCTAAGGCCAACAAGATCCCCCAGGCCATCAGTGCGCTGCACACGGTCATGGAAGCAATGTCTTCTAGAGCAGCTTCCAAAGGTGCATCTCATCTTGTCAACGCGGCGCTGCAAGTGTCGCTTGCTTCGAAGCGACTGGCACAGACTCTCGAGGTGGTGCGTGCTGTTACTCATGTGGCTTCCATGTCAACTCCATTGGCCCAGGCGTTGGTTGATTGCTTTGAACCAGGACACATCTTGTCTCGTGCAGATTACCATCTATTGTACGAAGCTGCTTTGATTGTACATGAAGAAATCGAATTTGGTTCATTCGTTACGGCAGTTCTTAAGGATATGGGTAGTGTCCAGCTGGATGCCGATCTTGCTGCACGTGTATCGTCTCAACTCTCTGAGGCTGAAGCTCAGATTTGGCGAGCCACCTTCCCGTCGACGAACGAGATTGAGCACAAGGATGAAGACACAAGCATCGAATCTCGTGAAACTGGAGACATCATGAAGGCTGTGATGCGTGGTAACCATGACGAAGCGTCAAAACTCCTTGACCGAATCCTTCAACGTGGTCTGATCCCCGAGCCAGAGCCAATGCGGGACGCCATTGCCTTGGTTGGCAAGCAGGGACATCTCAACCTGGCACTGCGCATGTACGAATCCTCCGTGGAGGCTTACAAGATTATTCTCATCGCCAAGGATGCCCAGCGCGCTGAACGGGCAATCTTCATGGTGACCAACAGTGTTCTTATTGGCTATGCGCAGCAAGGGGACATGGTCAGCGCCAAGCGTTACTATGAGAAAATCAAGGAGATGGGCCGCTACCCAGATGGAAATGGCTATGCCAGTCTTTTGCTGGGAAGTGCGAAGTGCGCTACGGACGAAGCTACAGATGCATTGACGATCTACGATGAAGCCAAACGCCATGATGTCAAGCCAACTACTTTCTTCTACAACGTCGTTATCTCCAAGTTGGCCAAGGCTCGCAAGCTCGAACTTGCTCTTTGTCTGTTTGAAGAGATGCGTCACTTTAAGATCACCCCTAATGCAATTACTTATGGCGCTATCATTTCTGCTTGTGTTCGAGCGGGTTCTGAGTCGAACTGTCGTCGTCTGTTTGGTGAAATGTTGTCTTCTCCCTCGTACCAACCCCGTGTTGGTCCATTCAACAACATGATCCAGTTCTATGTTCGTCAACAGCCCGACCGTGAACGTGCCCTTGAGTACTTCAGCGAACTTCGCCGCCGTCAGATCAAACCATCTGCCCACACGTACAAGCTCTTGATGGAGGCTTACGCTACAATTGCCCCTTACGATATGCCAACGGCCCACCGGATGCTTAGCGATATGGAGCGTCGCGACCGACTACGCCCGCAGGCCACGCATTACGCCACCCTGATCTACTCCTATGGCACCTTACAGCGTGATGTTCAGAGCGCTGACCGCGTATTCCAAGAAATGGTCAAGTCCGGCGTCGAACCAGACGAGGTTGTATACCAAGCCATGTTCGACACACTGATTAGCAACAACCATCTCGGCCGGGCAGAAAACCTCTACAAGAAAATGCTCAAGAGTATCGACAAGAGTAGCTCCCCTTACATCGAAAACCTGTTTATCCGTGGGTATGGCCACAAGGGGCTTGTCAAGAAAGCGGAAGCAATGTTCAATGCCATGTCCGACGACAAAGTACATTCCCAGTCGAGTGCGGTGGTTCGCGAACCAAGTACTTATGAAGCCATGATTCGGGCCTATCTCCATAACAACATGTTGCCAAAAGCAAAGGCAATTTTTGAACGCATGGTTAAGCGCGAATTTCCTGAAAAGGTCACTGCTGCCATCGCTGAATTATTAGTAGTTGCATAAACCAACCTGTATTCTTTCATTTGTAAATAAAAAAACCAAAGTTGTATATATAAGAACAAAAGAAGAATCACAAGACGAACAATGGAATGGGTATCTATTTTTTTTTTTTTTTGAGAGGGGAGAAAAAGAAAACATCTATATGGTTTACACTGGTAATCGTTCCGAACCATCTCTCGCTGTACTCTGCTCTTCCATGTCCGCATACATAATATTTCTGATCGACGTCCATAGACCAATGTCAACCACTAAATCGTTTTGATAGAATAGTTCGTCTGATCGCTCGTCTTCCTCTGCCGCAGATGATGTTAGCATCAGTGTGACTCTGTCCGTACCCAATGCTGTCGATATTGTAGGTGGTATCATTAATGTTGCCATCGTACCATTCAGTAAAACCTGCGAAGAGGGGCTCGACGATATGAATATCCGGATGGATTGAAATACAAACACAAGGAGATCCAGTAACACTAGCCTTAGCTTACTCGGACGATGTTCTTAATTAAACCAACGCATTTGTCAATGAATACTATCGCATTTTTTCCTTTGAGACTTACGATTGCCAATGAAGTCTATCAGAATGCCTGGTTGCCCGGGCTCCGAAGTCAAATGGATGAACATGCAGATGAAACATCCTCCCGCGATAGTGAGAAGAGCACTTCGTAGTGACCGAGTTAGTGATCTTGGTGAGATTAACTGCTACAAACAGTCAAAACAGAAAGTTAATGGTAAAGACGTACGTCGTCCTCATCCTTACTAGTTGCAGGAATATACGGAAAATGAAAACAAGTAGACTCGCATCGAGAAAATAGGTATAGGCGAAATGACAGTGGAGAAGGTAGTCGAATGATCGAATTACGTCTCGTTTTCCATGAGCACTCATTAGACTGATTTTGAGCGAGGTGTTCTGGTATTCACTCCACCATTTTTGGGCCAGTGTTTTAAGGCCAGCCAAAATGGCGGCGTATGAAAATCAGGGGGAGACAAATCAGCGGCATATGAACGCCTTGTAAAAAAACGAAAACATGATGGAATTAGCATACGCCTCAGGGACAACAGCGATTTACAAGTCTCTAGACTATATCAGGTATGATAGTAACTATAATGGAGTTCTTTATTTAGATTGCCCCAATGCTATTACGCATATTTGTATGTTAAAGAAAAGAACAGGCATACGAAGATGAACCCTGATCAAGCAGAACCTTCCAGGGAATCTATGTCCCGCTTTCTAAGCATTCCACATACCATATTGTGGAAGAACAAAATTCAAAAGTTTACTATCAGTATCTTGCATCAATGAATCCATTGAAGATACGTGGAAAGCAATTTCTCAGAACACGAAGTGGCAGCAGAGAACAAATACAGGTGGCGGTATCTAGAGGAGACATCCCGCTATTTACAGGTTTTAGTTACCAAATATTATGTCTTATGCGAATGATGCCGAATGATAGTCTATTGACGGTTATTCTAGAACATACCTATTCATTATTTAACCGTTATTGTGTTAAAAGCATTAAACACGATCAGATGGTTGCGGTCTACCCAAACCTGGCTTCCGTTGTTCTTGTTAAAACAGCTTGTTTTATGATATCAATCGGCTATCAGTTCTCGTATCATTTTTAGTGCGAAATTGATCATTTCCTGGAAGCAAAATTTATCTTAGAGTAGCGTAAAAGATCATTTGATAAGTAGTACACAGGAAAAGTTAAAACAAACTGATTCCTCATATGTAAAGGAGAGCGTAGCTGAAGCATGAAAAAAAGTTGGATATACACCTGACGCTTGCAGTCAAACCGATAGCCTTCTCATAGCTGTGATTGTGGTATTACTTACATCGACCTTTCTAGAGCATGGTTTTGGAGCAGGCAACATGATCCACATTCTCTACCTCATCCGATATACATTAGGGTCCCAATATGTGAGTCCGGGAGGTGTATATGCCAGGTCCATTAGGCAAGGAGTTTCTGGGTGAAGACAACTAAAATAAGGTGTAGGTTTAACCTGGTGGACCCTCCTTTTTTCTTGTTGTCTCAACGCGTTCTATTAAAGTAGGGAGCATATTTCGGAGACGAAGGGCAGCAGTAATAATAGGCCGCCAGTGATGGATCATGCATGATGACAAGATGCGGTACAACAGCCCTGGCTGCAACGATTAGAAGTTTTAGTCGATTGCAATATTTCATAAGCTTTAAGCCCGAACAGAAGAATAGGACACAACGTCAATCTGGTACTCGTCATAGTGGGTCTATTTTATTCTATTGTTTTACAATACAAGTAGTTCTACCATGCAGATTCGGCCTAGAGCTTCGGAAACAGCACATTTGGCAATTCTCCTAAAGATCTTTGTTCACCGGTCCAGAGCTTTGCATCTGCTAGCGAGCGTCTATCGTTTGGCACTCCAAGGCGAGTTAATAACATATTCATCTTCGTTGGCATCACAGGCTGCAGCAGTGTGCCAGCAATGCGGCATGCCTCTGTAGAATAAAATAGCACACTATCCAATCTTTCTTTGCTCGACGGATCCTTCACTAAATTCCATGGCTCATTTTCAGTAAAATGCTTATTGGCCTGTTGTCGATGGCATTAGCAAAAACTAGTTCCTCTGTCAAATATTTTTTGTTACCTCAGATAGCACATCAAAGACAGCAGTAAAGCCCTTGTTAAACTCGCGTTCTTCAAAAGCATCCTCAAAAATGGCTGTGTCGGTAGTGTGAGAAACGGCAGATCTGCGAAATTCCTACCTGGCAGTTCCACCAGCTTGGCATGGAGCGCTCCGTCCCGCGGATGCACCGCAGTACGCATGGAAGGCACCACAGCTGAGGGCATCAGAACCTTGGCTGTACTTCTGTTCAACAGATTTCCCAATTGGCCAGCCAAATCCTTTCTGTAGCGTGTTTTGATCATCTCTTCCGAATAATCTAAGTGAATCATATATTATTATCTTTTCCAACGCATTTCATTTTCTTGCCTCCATCGTCAGCCAAGCCGCCATCGCGCACCAGGTAGTATCGCACAGGATCGACACCATAGGTGTTTAGTACCTCGAATGGGTCAGCGACGTTTCCTCGACTCTTTGACATCTTTTGCTTTCCCATAGTCCAGTGTGCGTGTGCCAAAATTTGTTTTGGTAGTGGCAAACCGGCAGCCATCAGGAATGCAGGCCAATAGATAGCATGAAATCTTTTTTTTCCCGTTTGAGCCTATGAAACTACCACAGAGAAAAATTTGACTATACCTCACAATATCTTTGCCTACAACATGCACGTCAGCCGGCCATACTGGGTTCGGTTCCTTCCAAGGATAGCCGACAGCTGTCAAATAGTTGGTTAAAGCATCCAACCATACATATATCGTGTGATCTTTGTCATTGGGTACGGGTATACCCCAGTCCAATCGCGACCTCATTCGAGACACGGAAAGATCCTCTAAACCTGATCGGATCCAGGACACAACCTCGTTTTTACGATTAGAAGGTAGAATGGCTGTACAAACGGTGTTACTCTTGTCGTTTTTTTTCATATGTTGTCATACCTTTGGGGTTTTGGTTAATCCACTCAAGTAACTGGTCTTGAAAAGCTGACAATCTAAACTTGTAGTTTTCTTCCCCCATCCATTCCCCGCGTTGCCCTGATTCAATGGATACCTTTTTTTTTTTTTTAATTGTAATTACACATTCGTCCACTTGTCCTTCTTACCATAATTTTATTGCCATTTTCATCTAATGATTCTTGTACTTGACCATTCGTATAGAAGGCTTCATCTGATACTGCGTACCATCCTTCATGCTTTCCTTTGTAAATATAGCCATTCTTAAAAAGAACATCCTAAGTAATATGTGTGAGATAATAAATATCAATACAAATTAAGTATTACCCATAGTGCTTGGACAGCTTCTGCATGTCGCTTCTCTGTTGTCCGCATAAATGTGGTGTAATCTACATTAGCAGCTTCGCACAGTTTCTAAATGGCATGGATAAGAAGAAGGATATCCAAAATTATTCTACCTTGAAGCTTTGGGATACACGATCACAGAAGTCGATAGGTTTCGTGTTTGCTTTAGCAGCGGCTTGTTGGATCTAATGAGACGATTAAGAACATGACCTGGTCCATTAGAGATCAGACCTTCAAGCCATGTTCATCCGTGCCTGTACACAAGTAAGCGTCCGCTCCTTTTAACTGATAGTATCGTTTTAAAGTATCAGACAAGACAGAGGTATAGAGGTGACCAATATGGGGTACTAGGAAAGGAATCAATCACTTCTACCGAGATCTAGGACATCGTTACCGGCATTCACGTAATAAATGGGAGTTGTAATATAAGCGGTTGTATGTTTCGCCTGACGAAGTATGTGCGTAAAGTCTGACCTTGTTCTGAGCGAGGTCGCTCTCCACAAGTGTGGCACAATGTGCATGGTTCGAGCGAGAAAAGGGCAAGAGCAATGGACTTCTCCAGTGCGTCCTGATTACCGTAGAATATGAACTCCGAAGGAAAACGAGTTTTAATTTGAAGAGCAAGATTTTTTTTTTGTTCGCGTTATAGAGGATATAAGTTATGTAATATATACTTTCTTTAGCAAACCGAGGGAGGTAGACGTTAAAAGATTGGCATGCTCAATGATGCAAAAGGTTTTGACATAAGTGGAGTTTTAAATTTTGAGCAGGGAAAGGGTTATCCTGGCTCAAACTTCACAGTGCAATGAATGATGACAGGCGCCAGCAGCGTGTTCCAGATTCTGATCATTTTTGATGCCATGATTCAAAAACATAAAAAAATGCTGCCAGCGTTCGAATTCAATTTATTTCATGAAAATGTGATTTCAATAATCAAATGTACTGTATACACCTTACGCTCATAATGTTTGCTATTTACAATTCCTGGTAAATACCCTATTTCCAGAGTAAAGCCGTCAGACCAGTACCTGATTCATGTATTTTTTTTCTGTGCAGTCATTATTGATGTTCGCCCTTTTCCGATAATCCAAGTCAAATAACTTGCCTGCTTATCACGAAGATAGAAGAGTTTCACAGCAATATGGCAGTAGCATCACTTTCTATTTTAGTTGTTTTGTTCACATCAATAGTACCAGCTAGAGTATCATTTCTTTCATCTTCTTCTGATAATGAACATCCGTCGAGTACAAAGAAATGTCAGCCTCTCCTGCTAGTTGGGATCTCTTCTTCGTCCATGTCAGCATCAGAAATGTTACATACAGAAAACTGTTTCTGCTTTGATATGAAAATATCAAAATTTGTTAGGTTCCCAAGTGAAGTTTGTTACAAAGTTAAGCTGTCAAGTAGCAACATATAGACGATAGTTTCCGGGACTCGCATTGTGCCAGGTGCAACCGCGTTCTCTTGCAGCATATTGACTCCCCGCTAACTCCTCCTTTTTCTCTCTTCTTTCTTTGCATTCATCATGACCGATCTACCACTTATACCCGTCTCGCCACTTGTTCAGTCCTCTATAGACAAATCAGATAACGAGCAGCTGGCTGACCTTAGCCGTCAGTTGGAACTTCTTCATTCTGCTCCTCCGTCACACTGGGATCCTGATCTTCTGGCTGCGCAGATCGCTGTTATTCACCGTGATCTGTTTAATCAGACCGATCTAAAGAATCTCAAAAAGTCTTCCATGATTGATTTTCATCGATACCTAATCAATAGCGTTGCACACCAACTGATGTTTTGGTCCGATCCTGTGGATTTAGTCTCCCACATGATCCGGGTTGCTTATTTACTCCTGCACGCCTATCGTGATTTTTCTGGCTTTTCTGCCATCATAAAAGCACTTCAGTTACCGGAAGTACGACGTCTCAAAAAAGTCTGGAAGCATTGTACCATACGCACCAAACTCCAATGTCGCGAACTTTGCAAAGTACTCAGTCCTTCCGACACATATGCGGAGTATTTTGATCACCTTCGACAAAAGCTATACGTATTTGGCATCCATTCCGGAATGATTGTTATTCCTTGGATTGAACCCCATCTAGCTGTTATTCAATCCATTCATGATACCTATAGTGCTGCTGACGGTATCCTCGCTGAACCAGGCATGCAGAAATTAACAGCAACCATGGCTATTCTCTCATCTTGCCGATCTCACTCTAAATCGGTTGACCAACGACAGCGACGGAAATCAGTCACTATCAAACCTGTACAGATGGACGGGGCACGCCCGGTCATGCCGCCAGCGGACCTGAGCCTCGTGGCCAATGATCCGCTTGTGTACCATTGGTTGGTTTCGCGCGCGTACCTAACAAGGGAACAGCTGATGAAAGAAAGCACTGAAATCGAACCCCTGAAACCAGATGAAGAATTACTAATCCCTGAAGACATTGCAGACACTGTTTTCGTTGCATCTGTCTCCGATCAGGAAAATGCATTTGATGATACCATACCCAGTACCACGGAAGAGAATCACCAGCCGGAGCAGCCTTCAGAAGCCGAGGCGGAAGTGGAACCGGAGACAAAAACGGGAGAAGATGGTAAAGATGAAGAGGAGGGACATAGAAAGGAGCAGAAGGAGTTGGAGACTTCAATGGAAATACCATCTCCATCAAATCACATGGATGGGGACAAAACTTTGGCTGAAGACAATGAACCTGAGGAGCAGAAGAAACCATCTTCACCTACCGCACGCTTATCACCCCTAGCACCTGAATTTGTCCCGTCCACGCATTCTATCAGCCACCCAGAAGCAGAAGAAGACGATGAGGAAGACGCCGATGAAGAATGGACAGGCTATCCTGTACCAGCTTCCGCTCTATCACATGAACAGAAAACGGACGCAGATGATGACGAAGAAGAAGAAGAAGAGGAGATATGGCAGGGATATCCAGGACCTGAAACTTCTTCCGTTTCCGAAAAATCAGAGGAATGGAAAGGATACCACGCAACAAGCGAAGAAGCAAAGTGGGAAGCAGAAATGACAGTTAAAGTCCAGCAACAGGAATGGCATGGTTATGCTTTCGAGACATTAAATGAGGACGTTGATGCTAACTCGATAACGAAGGGCGAATTCATGAAACCTTCGCAAACCCACAACCCATTGGGATCGTTTGCACGATCGGCAAAAATCGACAGAGCACCCATTGGCAAAGCTGCTGCTCGAAGGATGCAGGGCGGACGTCTACCTGCAGCCAGTCGATCGATGCCAAGTTTTACATAGCCCACTTAATTTATTACACTACCCTTTTTAATAAAACAATCCTTTTTTCTTAAAAAAAAACAAAAACAAAGAGAATGCGGGTTACACACAACACAAGAGGTGATTTGTGTAAAAAGCCTCGCTGAGAACAACGCACGCATGCTAAAAACGATTGAGCTAAAACCTTCTACCCCATTCCAGTTTTCCGCCACGAGGTTTAGACATCTTTCTAGTTTACCGTACGCTGTCCATGAATTGGGTATGTGTCTGCCACGTTTTGGTTTTTTAAAGTTCCCAATCTGCCCGAGAATTTGTCTGGCCTGAGTTCCTTCTATTTGCAGAGTATCCTTTGTGCTTGCGAATTCGACGAGTCCTATTGGAAAAGAATTTCAAGGAGCTGTTTCACGGTCTCTTCGTCATGTTGGCAGCACAAACGTACACAACGAATTCCCGAACCTATATCCGTGGATAACCCCAGCACTTGCTGTGTTACGGACTAGCACTGGAATCCTGTGCTAGATTTGTAAGAGGCGTTCTACTTTGAGACCAATAGGCATGCGTTCTTTCTAGACATTGCAGGATGGCGTTTCCGTTAGCACTCGCTTCGTAGAAGAATCACGTTGACTAAGACCACATAATTCCTTAACAGACATAGTGCGTTCTTGTCACCAGGTGCAAAAGATAAGCAAGATAGTAAGGATTCCGCCTCAATTACATTGTTTAGACAGCTTTGCCGCGTTCTTGATTTTCATGTTTGTGCGCACACAGTCCTTTTGGACGGAAGTTGGGGAATATGCATGCTGCACTGCCATATTAGCCTCGTTTTATAGATCAAGTTGACGGAACTGTTGCTGCATCTGCGCATGACTATATCCGATGTCAGTCAACGTGAGGCGCTGAAGAAACAGATCATGCATACCAGTCGTCAAGATTTTCTGCCTTCATCGATAGCTATATATATTTATTTGCGCATTTTATTTTCTGTAGTTGCTTATCTTTAACACTCGGCTCCACTTATGGTTGAAGTACAATTCCGAGAGCAACGACAACAACATGCTTTAGAAACCGATGCATTACTCCAGCACAAGTCATCCTCTTCCCCGCCATGGCGTTGGTTTGTCCTGTTTTCATTCTCTGTCCTTTCATTCTCCAGTGCTGCCATGTGGATCACGTTTGCTCCTTCCTTGTACATATTTGTCACCTATTACTTCGGAGAAACGACAACCATGACAACCAATGCCATTAATTCCCTGTCGACTTGTTACATGTTGGTGTACCCCTTTGTCATTCAAAAAACGTTCCAGTTTTTTGAAGAGCGAACGCCCAAGTACGAAGGTGACAAAAATCCGGGGAATGGACTACGACATGGCATCCTTATCGGCGCTGTGCTGAATGCGCTGGGGGCTGCTATCCGGTGGTTTGGTGCCACACCAAGTGTGTACGGCTTTGCCGCCGTGTTTCTGGGCCAGACCGTTGCAGCAATAGGTACATTGAAACGCAATCTTTGCGTGGATAACAATACACACAGGTACCTTACACTATAGTTCACAGCGCAGGCTTTTTTGCTTGCTGTACCCCCACGTCTCGCTGTCTCTTGGTTTCCCGACAATGAGATCAACTTGGCTACCGCCATTGCGGTATCTGCCAATAACTTGGGTGTCGCTGCTGGGTGTGCGATGACGCCACTGATGGTTAAAAAGCAATCGATGTACGAAGATATACCCCGCATCCTATTTGTACAGGTATGTGGCGTGAAAGAGAAAAAGAAAAAGAAAAAGGATATGACGGCTAACTATTGCTTCTATAGTTTGTTTTATGTTTATTAGCACTAGGATTTCTCTGGGTGGCATTAAAGCGCTCTCCTCCATATGGTCAAAGGTAAGCGTCTTGGTGCAAGAAAAAAAATTGATAAGTAGCGATGACAGGGGAGCAGATTCTATACAAAAAAGCAAGAAATTGTACAACAAATCCCCATTTAATGCTATGCTTATCTGTTACGGAGTGATCATGGGATGCCAGTGTGCTATTGTGTCCTTGCTTGCTCAGATCCTCATCCCACCTTTTGGAGATAGAATTGATGAAACTTACATTGGCTCCCTTGGTTTCATGATGCTTTTTGCTGGTGTTCCAGCTAGTATCGCTGTAGGTTGCTATCTCGACCGCACGCTACAGTACCGTTACGTATGCAATGTCTTGTTCTGGATCACACTTGCAAGTGTTCTAGGTTTGTATATCGCAACCGAACTCAGGTCACTTCTGGGGGTTGTTATCTGCTGGTAAGATGATGCTAGAGGAATCAGAACGTTGTCTAATTTGATATGTAGCTTTTTCTTTGGCGTCGCATCCTATGGTAATGTGTACTGTTCTTTGTATGTAACACTACTGACAAACCTCATTGTGCAGCTATTGCTCCAGCAATATTCCAGTTTGCTGGCGAGCTATTTTATCCTATTAGCGAGATTATTCCCACTGGATACCTTTTGACCATCGGCAACCTAATGGGTGTTGTTTTTATGGCGTTTATGGGATGGGGTGAAGATGTGTCAATAGGCTTCAGTATGCGCATACCAATGTTACTTTTAATCTTAATGATGGCGCTGGGAGCTGGCATCATTGCACGCGTGGATGGCCCACTAAAGCGGTCAGCGGCGATGATGCAGAGAACCATTTAGCCGATACGTCATAAATACTAGTTATGCATTAAAAAGAATACACACAGTTCTGGTTCTTCATAGTTTAGAGTCAGCAAGAAAATATATTATTTATTAGTATCTTCTTCTTGCTCCTCTTCTGGTGGCCCCATGTATTGGTTTGTTAAGAAATCCAGTTCTTCTGTCTGCTGAATAGCTTGATAAACATGATACGGTACTAACATCTTGTCACATTGGTCGGTCTCGTGCTCATTTTTCCAAATGTCCATGCTTGTGTTAAGAACTCTTCGCAAAAAGGCTCGTGTGGCCTAGAAATCAAAGGACTGAGTATGACGGCAAACCTACTTACGAAGAAATTACCTGAGCTAGTAAGTTACCGACAACCAATCGCTGATCTATCGCTGTGCCGATATCGCTATCCGGTGCTGCTCCCCGTAAAGACCCGTCCCGTGTCTGAATGATATCGTTTGCAGTTACGGTTTTCAGTTGTAGTTGTCCCACCGTGGACCATATCCAATCAACGTAACGTTCATTTGCCACATCCATTGGTTCTTCTGTACTCCATTCACGTATCCGTTGAAATAAGTCATCGCGTTTTGCTCTACGATCTTCCGAACTGGAGAGCTCAGTACTTGCATCAACGTCAACGTCCATATCATCTATTATGTTCAAAGCTTCAGTATTTTTTTTTCTCAAGCAAACGCCGTAACCCACCTCCTTCCTTGATGTCATCCCATCCCGGCTCAAGCTCATTAAGAAGTTTGCTCACGCTGGTCATGCTGTTTAATCCACCTGTACGTTTACGTATTGATCGACCCTTCGGCTTTCGAGGACAGTTGTCATCTGCACTCGCTAGACCATAGTCACGATGATGCGCTTCCCGTAGACAGCCACAAAACTTGCAATATCCTGAGCTCTCTTCGGTGTCAAGATTCACGTTTGCTCTACTAGGTGTATGTTTGTATTCTCGACACCAAAGAACAACGTCTTTAGTTGACAGAGCTTCTGCTGCAGATCGCAGTACATCATCCATCGTTTCAAACGCGCGTCGTTGTACCTCGATTCGCAGTAAATGTGCACGATGCCACTATTCGTTTTACTTTTAGTAAATCACAGCCCCTTTCTCCTCTCCCTTTTTATTTTTACCTCTAATGCTTTCCGTCGCCCAATAGACCAATTAAAATACATTCGTGCACTTGTAGCGCATGTGTATGGCAACATCATGGTATGTAGACCTGCCTAACTGTGAGCCACCGATAGACACAATAAACACGAAACACGTACCAGACCGAACGACAGGTAATCGTCTTACGCCTTCTTTCAAAATCCCTTGTAATAAGCTCATTTTTTGCTTTGATACTATAGTCCTCAGATCAATACATGGCTCCTTATATATATATATATATATACACGCTGGTGTATCTACCTGTTTGCATCATGTTGTTCGGCGGTGCTGTTCCATGACCACGTGTTGCATCTCCTTCAGGTGGACTCGAGCCTGCTCGAAGTCTTGAAGTTCCAACGTCCTTAAAATCTGTATTTCGGTCCAGCTCAATTTCTAAACTTCTTTCACTTCCTAACATCTGCTTCCCGCAATGCGTGTCATCCAGCTAAATATCTGTGAGATGTTGCTCCGATCGTCTCGTTCACATACCTTGAGATGATGAATTACATCAACACTTTTATTACGACGTTTGTCAACAAACTGAAGCTGTATACGAACAGGGAATTCACCCCAGCCAAGTCTCGTCAGACGAAAAGGAGGCTCCATTACTTCCACAACGTCATGCGGTTTATAGCTTGGATGCAAGTGAAAACGCACTCCCGTGATAAATGAAGCTGCTTCCTGTGTCTACATATATGCAAACGTTTACGAACTTCGCCCCAACCACTTTGTGTTACCTGCGGAGGTTCCACAACATAGATCATCCATTTATGCGTAAAATGTTTCAATGTCGGATCTCGCTTCTCTAATAAAGAGATAGGCTAATTAGTGACACCGTGTCATAGGATGCTTTACCCTTTTACCTGGTGTAATATATTTGCTCACATTACCAACGATGACACGTTTTTTAATATAAAACCGTGATCCACCTTCCTCAGCAGGTAACAATGCAGCCGCAATAGACTCGACAGCCGGCGCAGGACTCGCTTCTGTATCTTCTGCCATTAGCTGCGCGCTTTCCGTAGGATGAGCTATCTCTTCCTTTTCCTGCCCCTCTTCCTTTTCTTCCTCTTGCTGTCCCGCTTCCTCGGCTGCGGTTTCTGTCTGGTTCAAATGATTGGGGGTTTCAGGAACAGACTTGGACGCTTCCGATGGCCGGTCAGATGTCGACTCCGCTCTTGCATATGTTCCACTGTGGTCCAGTTCCAAGTCCACGTCTTCCTCAAACACTTTAATCGTTGGCTAACAAAAAAATATATGTTATAAAAACAACGAAACGTAATATCAGCACATACTCTTGCTTTCTTTTTTTGTATTCTATGCAATGTGTTTTAGCCGTCGCAATCAAGGATGCTGAACAAACTCACCCGCTGACTGGCACGGGCTTTGTGACAGGCCTCGATCGAATAGGATGGTCGAGAGGAACCTCTGATTCGTCTACCGGTGTTCCACACATTAACATGCATTTTTCGTAATTTTCGAATTCAAGGTTATGAGCCAGACGACAGTGATTCAGAAATCCTTGCTGATTGGCCAAGTCGTCTCGCTTACAAACAGGACACACAAGTCGCACAAAGATACCATCGTTTCGTCTTCCAAAAAGATTTGATCGTTGAGAATGCTTTCCGATTTTCTTTCTCGAAAACGTTGGTGGTGAAGGAAGTGTAGGAAAATAGGGCGTAGCGGATGAGTACATAGAAGCAGCAGCAGAGCGTCGGGTATAATGTGCTGATTCCGGTAACGCTGCAGCGTTACTTTCTGTGCCACCATTAGCTCTTTCACAATAGATAAGCAAAAAAAGAAGGAAAAGGTATACCATTATTAATCGCCAGTTGGAGATCATGAAGGACATTTTCTGCTTTGGCAATCTCCTGCCGCACCGTCGCGATTTCCCGATATTTCAGATAAATTTCCAGGTCAAATTGGTGATCTATAATATCTAGAATCTTCTGGCGGGTTTGATCGTCTAAGAAAATAAAATAGTTGACATGGAGTCTGTAGTGAGCAGTTATGCATAAAACATTGTGAATCGAACCCTGCATGTTGTTGTCTCTCGATCGGGCAGCAGTGTTGGTGTCTATCGACGAAGAGAATGTAGCAACCCCGTTTGCTGTATCTACGTTTTCTGCTCGCTTTTCTTCTTCCATTGCTCGTAATTAGAAGCGCGGGGATAGAACATTAAGAGCGGAACGCGTTTTCCATCTTGTGGTGAGGTTGTGAGTGACAAGTGTGACTTGGAAATGCAAAAACGCAGTCCATTTCAGTACAGGAGCCTTTTTTTGGTTGCAGACGAAAAGAAGACGGATACTTTTGGCTGCCTAAAAACCATGTTTGTGCTTTGATATCTCTCGCACAAACCCCGTTGCCTTCACTCCGTCCTCAGATGTGGTATTGGCCCTCGAAGCCATGCTTTTATTTCTCATATTTGATTTCAAATTTTTCTATCTATCTCTATCACCTTTCAAGCCGCGCATCGTGGTTGAGTAATGAATATCAATACCGATCCGCATTATCCACAGTGTATTAGGACTTACACCTGAAGGAATGACCATTGACAGAAAACAGATTACTGCGACAGTTTTTTCAGGCGAAAAAGAAAACGGAATTTGTCCTAGCGCGAGTGTCTGACGAGATCTGGAATGTTCAACAGGTACTAGACTTACTGCGATCGTGGGATACTATCGACTAACTCATTATACAGCGATTACAACGCAAGACCGCCATGCTCGTTGCGTTAGCAACTATGTGGCGTCCGAGATCAGACGTGGCCAATCTCCAGTTTCGGGATGTCAAACTACACTATGATGAGAACCACCACCTGACCGGTGCAACCATCATCGCGCGTTTTTCCAAGGAAACAATTGGGAAAGTTCCAAAATTAGCTATTACAAGGGACACGATTATGTGTCCGGTCAGCACTTTAGCGATATTCATCCAACAGACAAGTGAGATGCGTAAGGAATGGAAAAAATAATACAAGCTATTCTTTGCCTTCATCGAATCAGAGGAGAAACGCCGCGAGGTAGTCGGAGACACAGTCGCACAATGGATCGAAATGATGATGGCTATGGCGGGCATAGACACAAGCCGGTACAAAGCACATTCAACACGAGCCGCTGCTAGTATAAGTGCAGTACTGAAGGATGCAAAGATTGAACAGGTTAAGATCCATGCAAACTGGAGCATAAACAGTAACACGTTTGAGACCCATTATTTTCGACCGCATGAACAACACCAGCAAGGAGCTAAGATCATAGAAGCCATTTTTTCACCTAAATCTGACAAGGAAACCACACCCGAGAACAACGAATGTATTATCGCATAGAAGTTCTTTCTTTTCCATTGCATTAGTTTTGTCGTTGTATTTCCCACCCTTTTGACGGTGGAAAAAAGGCACCTATGCGCGACCGAAAGGTGATAGAGATAGATAGATAGAAAAATTTGAAATCAAATCTGAGAAATAAAAGCATGGCTTGGAGGGCCAATACCACATCCGAGGACGGAGTGAAGGCAACTGGCTGTTCGCGCTAATAAGATAATGACTTGAATCAATCATTGAGTTAATTATTTCGGTGTTTACTGGTCTTTAGACAACGCAAAAAATCCCTCAAGTGTTGCAAATATTCATTAGATGGGCATTTGATCGAGTGCGATAATTAAAGACTTACCGATGCGAGCATAATAGCCCGCTGTTGGCTTATACAAGCAAAATTCCTACGCCGTGCCAGAACGCTTCCGGAGGATGCCCTCCTCACACACCTTCTACCCTCACTTACATCAACCTCGACTTCCCATTGGACCAAACTCTGCCGCACACCAGTCTGGCAAAGTATCCCAGCACCACCGGAAGAAGCCTCGGCCAAGATCTTCCGAGCGACAATCCGGCAATACTTGCGCGACACACACACATGACGACGATCTCCTCCTCAACCGGCGCACAGACCTTAGCAGCATGCCGCCCAACGTTATGCGTGAATCCAATCTTGTGGCTCCCGATGACGCGACGAGACCGCAGCCGATGTATCCGCTGGCGACTGGTCTGGCTCTCCGATGGCAAGACAATGGTTTGCGCCACCTGCGGCCATGAGAACTTCACCAAAGCACACACCATCCAATGCCTCCGCATGCATGCTCGCCTAGGTGTTACCCGCCAAAAAACAGCTAACCCAATGTCATTCGTCCTCAACCTCCACCCACACTTGTCCCCAAGTCAATCCGTCCTCATCAATACCTCCGCACCATCTGGCCCATCGTCTGTTCTATCCTCGCCGAACTCGACACACTCCAGCACCCGGGAACGGATCCACAACAATACTATGATTGTGTTCCAGAACAGCCCTTCTTCACTGGATCGATTCTCCTCCTCCTCCTGAACCTGGCTAGGCTTTCCTTCCTTTTCTCCCCTCCCTCTCTTCTCTTCTCTCTCTCTCTTCTTCCTTCATCCTTCATCCTACGTTTTCTTTATTCTCTGCTGCTCCTTCACCTTCCCCTGTCTCATCCACAAGGCTTTTCTTTTCTTTCTTCCTTTCTGACCTGTCACGAGCAAATATGTACGACACAGAGACGTTGTCCTCAAAAGTGACGTCAAATAAAAACCAAATTTTAAACGTACTGTATTTTGTGGATAAATTTACGTTGCTAAAAGTAGCTTTTTGCGCAGTCTAAAGGCCAAGTTTTGCGCTGACAAAAAAAAAAGCGGGACCGCATTATTCAGTAAAGATGCAAAACATGAATAGATTATGTACTTACACTTAGCCCTTCGACAACGCAAAAAGTTACTCCAGCATCGCAAACATCCATTAGATGAGTATTTGATCGAGTACAATGACAAAAGCCTTACCGATGCTAGCATCTATAAAAGCGACAGTTAATTAAGATGATTTTAAATTTGATATATAATGTCGTATACGTACCGTAAAAATCTAAATCCCCTCAGGAGGGGAACCGGTATTCGTATCCGTGATGCGATCGGTTGCCATCGTAGATCGAGCAAATTCATTAGGTCTGCCTTGGCCTGACCAGATCGACTGAGCAATCCAATACATGTTTTTAGCTGCATTGACGTCCCTCTGCCATACCATTCGACAGCGTTTGCAAGCTAGAATGGCATGGTGGGAGATACCGTCTGCAGTGGTGATCCTATTGAGCGCTTTTTCTCTGCAATTGTGACAGATCTAGCATTCCTTAATAAGCATCAATGGCGCTAACAAAAAGACTATACACGTGCCTGAGATGTACGGAACTCGTCGAGTTTGATGGCCACAAGCTCCCCTCTCCGCTCGCGCCTTTTCAGTATACTCCACAATTTGCCAACCGCACCCA
>JNEV01000884.1:0-26215 GCA_000697495.1 Saksenaea oblongispora B3353 | reverse complement strand
GACTTTGCCATCAATGTCCTGATCACCGGGACCATACGCTTTCTGGCAGCTTTTCGCCGAAACAAGACAATGCCTGCATCCATATGTACTGGTGTGTCCCCGGTGATACGCTATCTTCGCCACAGCGGGAATATCACCTGTCGCCAACATCAAATGCACTCTCGAAACTATTTCTACGCCATTTGTCTTCACTTTCATCCCAGCTGTTTGTAATACTTGCAACTCGCTTAATAACGGCTGAAGAAATGAGAACAGATCCCGGGGCGCTTTAGGGCCTGGTATGATGCATACTTGGATCATGTTTCGTATTTCGTAACGCATATCTGGAGGGAGATTCATGATGACGACATGAACAATTGTCATTTGATTCCCTCCTCTCTTAAACGGACAGAATCCATCCGTATAAAGTGCAATTGCAATGTCAAATTCTCCTGCAAACAACGCATTGCGATTCATCTTATATGCACTTCCGTCAAACACATCAGTGTATATGGTATCAATATTTTCGCGCTGCGAACGATAAATAAGATGATCTCTCGTTTCCTTGTTCGCAAGCAAAAGAGCAAGTTGTTTCCCCAATGACAACTGTTTTACTGTAGCCCTCGCACGCTTAGCGGAAGCTGGTTTCCCCTTACGTGTCCGTTTACAATTGCTGATCCATCTGTCTTGTCCACAATGCACACATTTACTATCTTTGTCCACCTTGCTATACATCTTACAGCCTTTCACGCACATATCATACTCGTCCGGGGTGATAGGATACTGATGTCTTAGCAACTTATCACTAAGATATACTGAATCTAGTGGCTCAAGAATACCACCGATATACTCGTTGATTATCTTTATGGCCTGCTCTTGGTATTCTCGAGGCACCGAAAACTTTTTTGCCAACGAGGCCAACTTCATACTGACGATTGAGGCCTTATCCAGCTTTCTTGAATCACGAGTATCATCAAAAATGTACTCAACTGCTTCCTCATTAGACGTATCAGAGGGAATTTCCCAAGTATCATCATACACTACGTCATCCATGATATAGCTATTCCTAGCATCAGCTGAAACGGGTGCATTATCAGTATCAAGGTCAGGAACAGAATCAGTTTGTTGCTACAAAACATGATAGCCTTTTGTCAACATATTTATTTGCGATGTGTTCCGATCATCTACTTACATCAGCTCGATTATTTACGCTGTCTGCTGCTTTTTGCATTAAACGCATCATTATTGAAGATGTCTTTCGAATGTTGGCTATCATAGTTGGACAATTTGTTCTGTGGTAAGCCAGTGTTCTATCTTCAGCCACTTTAAATGTACGATCACAATGTTGGCAGTAAAATCTGTGTCCTGAGATTTGCTTCATTCTTTACGCGATTGGAAGTAATGTCAGATAAATGGGCTATCGCAATATCAATCAGCTATTGGAGTTATGTCACGAACAATCTCCGTCCAGAAGAAATTTTAGTCTTGGGTAACGATCTGGGGTATCCAAATGCGATTATTCGAGTTATATTTTTCAAAGATTTTTCTAAGATTTTTCCAAAGATTATCTGTTATATTTTTCAAAGATTTTTTATTATATTTTTCAAAGATTTTTCAAAGATTAGATTTGTAATATATTTATCCTAGATAAATCTTAGATTTTTACTGATCAATTATATTTTCCAAAGATTTTTCCTAGATGGCTTAGATGATTTCCCGTCTCCGGAGACGGCCAGTGCTTTGCATATATCTATGCCTTACCTGTCTGTATGGACATATGCGGGCTGAAGTTCGGTCTTCAGTAAGCCTTCTTCCACATCACGTAGATAGACCGCCCTGGAAACAACCTGTGTACTAGGCACTGCCACTTGCTGGGCACGCGAGCCAGCGCGCAGCCAAACCCACATCATCCAAAGAACAATTATGCCAGCTAGTGCAGCCCCCACGTACATGGGGACCTCCGTCACAAAGTCGATCACCATACCAGCTACACTTTCTAGTGTGTTCAACCATCCCTGCTCTTCCGCCTTCTGTTTCTCGGCCAGCTTGGATTTATCCCGTCGAATGCTCACGTGGGCACTTCGCTTAAGAGAAGCCGCAGGATGCAACTGACCAATCTTTCCTGGGCCACCGCTCTTCGCCGCCAAATTATTAGCTTCCTCCTCAAGGATTGGATTAAATTGACCAATACTTTCTCCCATTCCCTTCAAAGCAGCTTTACTAATCATGCCTGCAAGTCTGATGTAAGCCCATCTCATCTTTGACAGCATCGCTTGATCTTACCTTTCACTAGTGGGTTTTTGATGAACTTGACACCCATACTGGATGTTAACTTGCATTGAGACTTGCTCACCCATGAAATGCAGTATCTAACAGAAGGTACAAATGCATCCGCATAAGGAAGTTGGGCCGTCTTGGTAGAAATTTGTACGATGTAACGACTTTTTACAGCAGTGAGTTCATGGGTCTCCGTACTTCTTTTCTACCTACATATAATCATCTTTCTTCACCAGTACTTGTGTCTCTACAACTTCGGCCTCCTTAATTTTAACTAAACAGCAACTAAATATGAGATATCCCATAACATCATCCCCCACCCCCTATTAAATATAGCTTACCCATTGGATTATTGACAGGCATAATATACTTCAATATACGCTGTTGTTTTCCATCGACTGGTTCCCATTTTGTAATTCGAAGATCTTCCCAAAAAAAAAAAAAAAGTATTGGATTTCAAAGCTCTCAAAAACAAGTTGGTGTTTACCTTTACTTCCGCTCACTGCGGTCTTGCGCTCCCAAACACCACCGTTTGTACTTGGACCAGTTTGTTCTTCAGAAAACAAGAGATCGTAGAGTTTCTTAGCGGAGATGGGTAGAACGATTTCCGCTTCTACTTTATCCAGATGTTCATCACATCCACAAGACATTGGACCAGAAGGTGGCTGAATATGAGAAGGTAATTCATCAGCTGTAGACATAGCAAGTGTGTGAGTGTGTATTGGTTTGCCTATTAAGTCTCATACCATCTGGTGTATTGCTGTTTTCTGTTGGCGTTGCTACTTTATCTTGGGATTTCGTTTCATCGCTTGTATTCCCAGATTCTGTTGCGGATTGATTTAATTTTGGACTCGCACTGGATTCCTCCTCCATGCGCGCGACTCTACTGACATCAAAAAAGCCGCTTCCACCAGCAACAGTGGCTGCCATCATAGCGGCAGCCAAAGCACCCGACTTGGGTTGGAGCGGTTTTGATCCTCCAGATGTTTTGCGTAGCTTCTTTTTCGATTTGCTTGGCATAGGTGATCCTATAGGTTCGGGATTGTGGATATCTGGCGTAAGGTTGCTAGCGGTGGTGGAGGAAGATGCAGATGTATGTAGCTCAGGTGTTGATCGTGCCTTGACTGGCTCAGCCTTGATGATGGTTGTGACCTGGTTGCTATTCTTCTTTTTGCTCATGGCAGCCGATAGGTTATGAATGATTTCGTACATTGTCTGCAGAGGCATCGGCTAATCAATAGGTACAAAAGGGGTGAGTGCACGAGTAATTGATTTGCAGCACTGATACCTCAGAGCTCTTGGCGTTGTCCACGGCAAATCGTAACTTTTCTGCAATCACTTCAATGTCATCCATCAACGTCGTCAGTATTAAGGGATCTTGTGGATCGCTGCTTTGATTCGAAAGATCAATCGCGAGGGCAATATTGGATTTATTGCCAGTGTTAGCGATAGAAGGATCACGAATGAGACGGACACTCTTAATGTCCTTCAACCTCACAGCCACCTAAACGATGCGCGTTAGATCACTTTCTACTGCCCCTCTTTCTGTACATACCGTATTCACGCATGTCATCATAACACAGCTATAGAACCAGAACGTCTCCTGAGTAATAAAACCCCGCCCAGTGTAAGAATAGCCAAACTCGGATTTGGCGGCCTTCACCGACTCTGGTAAATGGGAGCTGAATTCTTGTTCCAGTGCATCGACCGGACTGGTTGTGTACGGCGACGCTGTTGTATCAACGTCTTTGCTATCACTTGAGTCTTGAAGCGGCTTCTTCTTCAAAAGACCGATGAAAGCTAATTTAAACAACAAAGATCAGTTTTGGAAAGTCGAAAGACAGATGTTAAAAATAGATTTACCATCCAGCACAACTTCGGTTGTTGAGACGCCCCCAAAGAGACGACGTAGCTCACGATTTCGTGATTCCAGCTCCCCAGTGTAACCAGACAGGTCCACTTTTGATAGGGACGAGTCGTCCTGTCTCGTAGGCCAGATCACTTGGTGGCCCTCAGCATCGGCCAGCGCCGGCTGAGATGGCGACGCGGGTGAAGCTGTATATTCACCCGTACCATCATCGGATGGACTTTGAAACATACTTGGCACCAAGGTCCATGGAATACCCCACGAGCTAGAGGCGGGTGGGTTGGTCTGCAATGTGCCGCTGTTTGGAGGTGCTGAATTATCAGCGGCCATGGCTGCAGCAAACGACTGCGACGGTGCCATTGGCGACATTGGCGGAGAAGACGACACGTTGTTCACCGACGAAAGTTGGGACTTGGCAGCTTCCCATACCAGCAGTGGTGTCAGCGATGTGGCACTAGCAAGGGATGCTTTGTCGCTATCTGGGGACGTAGAGAGCATAACGATAGAGGGACGCGCTGATGGCTGCCCATTGGTGAGAGAAGTAGCCGCGTTTGTGTATGCTGCGGTGGCGGTTGTAGAGGCGCCAGAGGAGGCAGCTGCGGCCGTGGATTCGGAAGTGAGGTTGGAGCGTGAGCCGATGGGTATGGGTGGTGAGGAGGATTGATCGGAGTCGTTGACAGTTGATTGATCAGCATCTGCCGTTTGCGTGGTATATACGTTGGGCTGCTCGTTCTGTAACGTTAAGCGTTTGGCTTTATCAAACGATGCCAGCCAGTCGCGCATTTCCTCCTCTGTCTCTGCCTGCAGAACAAAAGGAGCCCTGTCAATCACTTTTTAGACAAATCATGGTGGGATGGAGATTAAATTCCACCTACTGCTGAGCGCACATCACTTCGAAACAGAAACGACGGTCAATATCAACAAGCGGTTTAATGTCGCAAAGCAGCACTGAGACACGCTCTGCAACGGTAATTGCTCCTTTGAGTTTAGATGTGGGATTGACATTACACGAGCCGAAATATCCGTCGTACAAGAAAAACCATTTCCGGCTCCAGGAACTGCGTGAACCACGCATAAAAAGGTAACCCCATTTGTAACTCGACATGTTTTCATTTCTTCTGGCAGCCACGGAAAAATCCAGCGAGTGTCGGCTATTGATTGCAGATGTAGAGACGTTTGAGACAGCATACCGCTCCAGATCGCGTGCTGGCTCTGTCTGCGAAATGTACTCTGATTGCAATTCCTTCCGCGCCAACTGTAATTTGTGCAACTGATATTCGCATGTGTCCTTATCCTAAATAATTCATTCATTTAAGTAAGCTGCCCGAAGCCCTCCCGTTTCTTACATCGATCAACCACTGTCTCCAGGATGCTAAGCTGATGTCCAGCTTCTGCCACACCTGTGTTGTCCCATCCAAATCTGTCATATGAGCCATCGTTGCTGACGAAAAACGTTCAACAAGAACGTGTTCCAGCAATGAACGAAAATGCAATATGCGCAGCACATGTTGTCCCGACATGCGCACGTAGGATTTCCGTGTCTCATGTAATCGGAACGCTTCTTCACGCACAGCAGACGCTTCCTTTGACTTACTCTGGCTGGTGTACCGCACAAGTTGGGCTTCATAACGTTCAAGCGCCTTTTCGTGCTGTTTTCGAAAATCCTGTTGAAACACTTGTTAACTTCACACGGAAAAGAGTAAATGCAGTGTACTTTGAATTCTTTGAGGTAAGTTTTGACAAATTGTTGTAGTGGCTGAATAAAGTTGTCCTCGAGGTCAGACACCTAATTAAAGAATATCAACATTAGCCACATTTTCCAGACGTTCCCCCTTAATATGTTTTCAATAGGAACTGTACCAGTTTCGTCTTGAAAGCTAAACTTGTTTGTAGTGCGTCCGAGAAACTTTTGATAACAGCACCGGTAAAATTTGGGTCTTTTTTTTTATACCAAAAAGGAAAATTTTTAATCGTGCATGTTAGCATTTTTTTATAATATAAATGGACACTATACCTATCAACGCATCGTCAATACCCACGGGAATCGCTTTTTTGCACACAAGGTTGGTTTCCAAGTTAAATTCTGTTGCCATGACATTAGACAAGAGCGACACGATCGTCGAGAAATATTACTGGCAAGCTTTTCGCAGTACAACTTCAAATGTTTCGACAATGTGTCCAGCCATTTCTCCAGTAAGTCCAGTTGTTCATCAAAATGCAGGACGTTGGCACGATATACAGGCGAGTCTGTAATGGCATCTTGCAACGTTATTAGCGTTGGCTGGGAGTTGGTTGGCGGTAGCATTCTTCCTCTGCACCAGTTTTGTTACAAGAGCAGAATACAAAGAAAGAAAGAAAGAGAAAAGAGTCTAACACAGTAAAGAGGAAGACAAAAAAAAAGTAAGGTCTGTCCAAGACGTTGACAGTGCGATGCACCAACTCCGCCCCTAGGGCCTGCTTTCGGGTCTCCCTAAATTCAGTCCAAACCGGCGATTGGTTAATCGAGGTTGCATTTTTGCCGTGTTAAGTGAATTGGGACTCCACTCAGCAAAGCTCGGCCCAAAAATTAAACCGTGCGTCCACACCACTTTTAATGGCTTATAATCAATTACCCATGTTTAAGACGCCCAGAGTACTCAAATCCCTACAGGGAAACTGTGTCTATAGCAGTGACGGGATTAGTAGGCAAGAAAAGTCTGGAAATTTATCTTCTTTCGACTGATAGATACAGTCTAACTACTTTGTTGATAGCACCAAGTTCAGCTGTTGATATCCATTCTAATGACTCCAGGAAAAATGGACGCTGGTCCATATACAATCGAATTAAGAGTTCTCATAACCCATTCATACAACAACTTTGATTTATCAGGAATCCATGCACCAGCAATCCCAAAATTCTCCAAAGACTTGGTCCCCATATTAGCGATGCCAACCACATCCCCATACGGAGTCTTGTAGACATTCGTTTTATAAGTTGCACCGTTAACTACAACGTCTAAAAGGCGGTGTGCATTTCAATACTGATAGATGATAGGAAACAATCATTTAAGCTATTGCTGAGAATTACGAAGAAAACGACCATAGCAATCATGCTGGTCCAACTATTCATCGAACTGTACCATTTTTTTTCCAGATTCATTTTCTCGTTGAGGGAACGGTCGGTTTTCAGGTGGAACCGCCAGATTACGAAGCACTTACTGATCTGCTTGGGCTTTTTGTAGGAACGGGCCATCCTTTTGGCCGTGTCTGTGTTCGCATCATCTAATTTTCGGTGTTCAGAAACACCATATAATTGATCTTATGTTCGTCCACTACAATTTTTACAATCCAGATGTCATTTAGATGCCTTAATGATGAATGGACAGCTAGTGCGAAATAAATCACGTTGAACTTCGCGGCAGCAGAAGTAAGATTCCAGTTATTTCGGAATGTGCCACCACAACAACGATACTGAAATCATAGATACGATGAGTCGCTGGGACGTATTATTACTGTAAACCATTGTAGTCTCACAAGCTCCTAAACGTCATTCCTAAAAACCTTTCCCAAAAATGTAATTCTTGTAAGCTTTGGAAAAGGAGTATAAGCAGTAAGTCAAACATTAGAAACGCGCTTTTGTGTGTCCAAGAGCATACACGTGATCATTTCGCTGACAAAGTGTGAATCTGAGCGGGGCTTTCTCCCTTCTTTTGTTTCCACGCCATGACCAACCTCGTTTCTATACAAACACAATACCAAAAGGCGCTTCGACTTTTTGTCCTGACAAAGTATTCCCAAGCAGCAACAACATGTACAAAAGCTGTGTCTGCACTTTCGGCCAGTCAAGAGCTGACGATCGAGTTTGTTAAACTACGAGCAGCACTGTGGTTGCTGTATTTAAATGTCGCCACTGCCATGGCCATAACCCCACAAAATTCCATGTTCCATGTCACAAAGCTATTCGATATTTCCCCATGCGAATCCAAAGAACAGTTTTGCCATGCGCTGTGGATCAATATGCTGGAGAAAGGATACGCTAGTGACGCTGGTCTCGTTGATCCTCAGCTGGTATCCGCATTGTAAGTTGCTCTTTAAAAATGAATACAGGGGTCTAAAACTAAGACTAGCATGATCATGTCGTTAAAATTGAATGCGCCAACCGTCGGCCGCCAGGCCGTCGAACAATGGTACGCCAGTCTGCCCGATGCCACGCTGGATCATCTAGGAAGTGTGCAGGAGGAACCAGATTCGGTCATGGAGGCATACCTGAAGACAGTGAAAATATATGTTACATCTATCCTTCCTGCCATGGATGATTTCGAATCAGCCAAGTCCTTTTTGCAGTACAATACAGAGATACCTGAAGAAGAAAAAGAGGTAGAGAGAGAAGAGGGTCAATGTCAGTGTGGTCCTGATTTGGAATGTAGTTGCTACTGAAAATGGTCCAATCGAAGCATGAAGACTTGGTAAGGGAACGGCAAAAGGAGGATGAGCGACAAAAAGAGGCCGCCGCTGCTGCTGCTCGTTCAGCGAAACTTGCAGCAGAAAGAAAAGAATCAGAACGGCAAAGGAGACAGACCGAAGAGAAACTCGCAGAAGCAGTAATTACATCCACAGCAGAACAAGCTACAGCGGGAGAAACGTCTGGCACTACAATCCCTGTAGGGACACGGATATCATCCGCGTCATCCACTCCCTCCACAAGAAGCGTGACAGTGGAAAAAAAACAATTGACACGACGAACAAGAGTGGATAAAAGTATTGTTCTTCTGAAGACCTGGATTCAGCAATTGCCGGCAAATGGATCAGCAGTGTATGCAGCTATATTAATTGTTATATTTGCATTATTGGGCCTTCTGCGGAGCCACAAGAGCTATCTGTCGTTAGCGGTAAAAGGCTTTGTATCGAAAGTTTGGCAGACTGTACAGATGGGAACCAAAGTAACCTATCTTTGAATGCTACATCGATTAAAGCTATATTACACTAAAATACCTTCTACGTTGGTTTCATTACGTCTCAAATACAAATAAACGTGTTGCATTAGTACTCGACTTTCTTCACGTTAGCAATGGTACATGATATATGTTTAAGCTTGAAAAGCTCTTTCGCACATCAGATCCGGCCGCAGCAATATCCTTTAACATAAATTTGCCTCTTTCTAGACGCAGATTTGTTTAGAGTGATGGTGAAATTTCAATTACTGTGCAGAAAAGCGATATAGATATCACATTTGGGATATGTCATCTCTTTTCGAATGGAACGGGAAACACCGACTGAGATCGGAGAAATCACATGTCCGCAATCGTTTCCTGCTCCATACCATGTCTGCAGAAGAGGGACAAACTGACCTCAAGGCACTGGCCAAGACATTGTCCGAAAGTTACTCCACTATTTTACAGTATGCAACACAACCCGAAGAAAACGTAAGGTTCTGCAATGAACTCTCATGAAGCTGAAACACAGCGTTTGTTTTAGATTCTTAGTCATTTGACACATTTAGCTCAATACAGCAATCACCTACCCTTGTCATGGTTCACAACAACGCTGCTCGATGCGTTAATGAATCTAAAAGAAAAATTCTCGGATAAACAGCAGTACACTAAGCTAGTACCTATCTACAGCTTGTGGGCAGTCTGGGTGCGGCGTCTGTCGGGAAGCCCCAGCGCTTTTGGCGCAGCCGACCAGAAGCAGCTTGCCTCTGTGTTGACTTCAATGGAAAACGCGCTCGTTAGTCCGACAGAAAACACAGCCGAGATTAGAAAAGAAGCATGGATTGGTCTGGTAGCGCTGATTGGGTGCCAAGCACCTGTACCTGGGTATTCCGATAGTCGATTGATACAAATTATGACGACGGTGATTCAGAATGCTGAAACTGCTGCTACCATGGGGGATACTCTGGATGCTGGTGTGGCACACTGTCTTGCTCAGTCAACAACGCTTAATTCGTTTGAGATGGAACAGCTACAGCAATTACTAGACACGCATATTGGTTTGGCTACACATCGATCTGATGGACCCCGCAGCATTATGACAATCCTAGAACACGCGGTGGACGTTCGATCAAAATTAAAGCCCCAGAGCCGTGCAGAAGCTGATCTGGAGAGTTTGCTGACCATGGCAGAGACGGTGATGGATTCCGCGGATAAGGCAGGAAGACCTGTGGAGTTGTTAACACGTCTAGCTGTTGTCGCGGGAATAGTGTAAGTGCATTTTCTTTTTGCAGGGTATGTTCTTGTAAAATAATTATATGTGGGTGTGTTTCCATAGACGAACGCTTCAGTTCACAGAGGGCCGTAAGACAAAAAAAGTTGATCGGCTTCGTCAACAGGCTGAATTACTGTTCATGAAATATTTGGATATTACTGTAGCTGCTACGCTAGCAGATGGTCAAGCGTACGATCTAGCCAAAAATCAAGGTAAATGGCGAGTGCTTTTTTTTTTTTTTCGATCTGACATCGGTTGGGCACAGATACCTTAGCTTTCTTTTGCGGCCAGTGTCTACCTAATATACCTGCAGATATGATGAAAGAGGTGGACTTAGAGGTACATACATAGCGTGCAGTACAGCGTATACTTATTACAACACAGGGCCTTTTGAATATTTTAATATCATGTTTACTGACGAGCGACCATGTGTGGAAAAATGGTCTGATTATTCGACACTTGGAAAATACGCCAGAGTCAGTGGCCGAAGTCCAAGCTCTTATCGACAATCCTCTGTACAAAGATATTGGAAGAATATCCAGATCAGTAGCGAAAATTATGCAAGTGATGCTGAACGATGATAACCCGAATGTAGTTGCAATCCAAGGAGTGCTTGACAGGTAGAATCAACTTGGAATATTGCTGTATTTGCTAAAGTAGCAATTACGTGCAGACTTGTCGGATTTTCTTATAACATCTTGATTGATTGGGACCAATTTGTTACGCAACATCCTGAAGCACGTATGGATACAGGTAAGTTTTTTACTTTCGTTTATTTATTTCTCATAACATAAAACTCTGTGTGCAGATTCCAAAAAGACATACAAGGAATTGGATACTGCTGTAGGCAACGTTTTCAAAACACTGATCTTTGCATTTACGGCAATCCTGAAAGCCGTTGCCGTTGATGTGTCTGGTGGTCAGGGGCTCGCAGTTATTGACAATGCTGGTAAATGGATATACAGAAGACGATGATTTGTGACTAATACAAGCTGCGTATTGTAGCACAAGATATTGTTTCGGTGTATGGCAATTTCCATTTTATTACCAAATGGTTTAGCTCTGGTTCAGGATTCAAGGCATACCAAGAAACCTTAACTAATGCAGTTGGATACCTATCACACAGTGAACATACATGCCAGCTAAATAAGCTCTTGTCTACGGTGTACCGTGAATACTGTAATGTAGCCGTATTGCATAACGTTCAATGTTTTTCTCATGCATACCTATTTAGTGCCTCAGCAGTTCACGACGGATAGAATGCATCCAGTCTTAATGCTATCATCAGTACACCGAGCGCGTCTGACATTCTTTACCAATCTGGTTGAGCAAGTCATGAATGATATCACAGACGATGTGTTAGAAAATGCTGTTTTACCTGCTATTTATCCTATCTTGTTATGGAAATCGGTGGAAGATCAGGATCTATTTGAAAGCGCCCATGCTGCTATTCTCAGCATCTTCAACGCTCAAAAACCAGTGGCTCGGGAAGTAGCAGGCGTGTATGCTAAAATCTTGATCAAGGTATAAACATGAGTGGATGAGCACCCTAAACCAACCTTTACATTTTCAGGGTTTCCCAGAGCCAATGACGCATCATCAACTACGATTTGCGTATACTACTATGATCCAATCATTATGTGAAATGGATGATGCTTTATCATGGCTTACCGTCAATCAATTGATAGAGCAAATCCGCTCGTTGTCAGATGAAACTAACGCAGTGCCCCGTTCTCAGTATACAGTCGTGCTTATCGATCTACTAAAGCCACTGTCTCTGGGCCCATTCTTTGGCCAGATGCTAGAAGAGGTTAAATCTTTGGTGCTTGAGCAAGAAACACCAACAATGAGACAAGCAACGCTGAAGATACTGTTCGAAACTGTTAGCGGGACTGGCATTTCGGATATGAGACGCGTAGAAGCTGTAGGATGGTTCTTGGATTTAAAGCAACAGGTGTCGCGGCAAGATAGTTTAACCACGGACGCATCTGCTCCATCATAATAATGTACGAGGTGGAACCTCACGCTGCTCAAATAAAGTTTACCTCAACCAAGAACTGGAATGGGTTACGGGATCAACTAGCAGCCTATGAACGTCCTTGTATCGCAGTTAAACGTTCTTGGATGCTTTTTATTTTATCCTGAGAATAAACAATATAACGAAGCACGGATTTCTGGAGGCAATCAATGGGAAAACTCTGTTTTTGCCATCAATCAAAAAGAACCGAGCCGGATATGCTAATGATCTCAGCACCTTATTTAAAATCCCCTCTGTCGTTAATGTCATTGTGGAGAGTATTATATAGTGTTGCCAAAAAGAAATGTCGCTATCCAGTGGAATCAGTGTCGCTATTTTTGAAGTGCTCGTCGTATGACCAGAAATCGTGTCGCATGTTTGGGCACTGTCTCAACAAACTGTAAAATCTTTAGTAAAAAGCTCAAAAATACTCGTATCGCCAGTTTTTAACACTTACGTCTTGAACTGCAATTGGTGGCGACGGTGAACTTCGGAACAGAGGTCATGCAAGCTAAATAACAAACACAAAGAACGAATAATTGTGCTTACAGGTAGATTGACATCCTTACTGGGATGTTTTTAAAGAAACAAAGCCAAAGAAGAAAAAAAAAAAAAAAAGAACAGAACTTCCCGTTTCCTTATCCGAAAATACAATGAACTAAACCATCGCACAACCCCATGTTATCCATGTCTACTTTTCCAATCATGCAAGGATATTAATGACTACCAGTAAATAAATAGGAAAAAACTATATTTATTTAGTAAATTTACATCAGCTTCAAACTCGAAGGCTGTTCAATCTCATGCATTTGTATACGATTATAATGTCGTTCGACTGGTCTCCTCAGTTCTTTTTCTTTTTAAACAAGCGTTCTTGTAGTTTCTTAAATTCCTCTTCGCTTGGTTCATCTTCAGTCACATCCCGCTTCCGCTTCTTGCCTGCCTTAGCTGCGATAGAATCGATTACTGCATCTAATCTTTGTTTTCTGTCCTTCTGTCTGGCCATAATTAGTGCTTGCAAGGATTGCTTTTCTGTTTCTTTTTTCTCTCGTTCAAAAACCTCCTCGTTCTTCTTCGCTTGTTTCATCCGTTCTAAATGAGCTGCTTGTGTGGTGGTCTTTGCAAATGCAGGATATTTTTCCACTTCTTTTGCAGCAATCGCCTTCTTAATGATCTTGGCCAAGCGTGGCCCATCCTCCTCTGTGGTGCATTCGACAAACATAAGCATATCATCCATATTGCCTTTGCACTGTTTGTAGTATTTCAAGACGTCATTGCGTTCCTCTTCAGAACCTACAACAAGAATAGGTGTGAAACTCCAAATTGGTACACTTTTTCGCCTAGTTACCTCTGTACTTAGAAGCCTGATTCTCGATCGTCTCAGCATTCACTACACCAGTCCACAGCTCTTTGAAATACGCCATCCAATCCTTTTCGCCATCTAAAAAGCTTTCGCCCACATTTCCAGTACGGTCGTAATACGATTTCTTTGAAGGATCGCTTAAGATGGCGTATGCCAAACTAATCTGTTGAAAGGTCTTGGTTGCTTCTTCCTTCTCTCCATCAGTAGCAGCTGCGGATTGTTTGTCGGGATGGTGTTTTAAGGCAAGCTTGCGGTAAGCCGTTTTAATCGATGATGCTGTCGCTGTAGCACGATCTAGCCCAAGGATCTCGTAGAAATCTTTTTCGGTATCGATTAGCTCCGGAGTCATATGGCAAAAAGGGGAAGCAAGTGGACAACGATGTCCTCTTCAATGCATGTGACACGCTTTTTTTGGTAACGCGTCCCAACGCGTCTTTTCCGCGTTATGTTGAGTTTGAACGGAGATTATACGGACATGGCGTAAGTACTATCCGTTTTGTGAAATCATCCCCAGTTTTTGCTGAACAGACTCTGTTGTTGCAACCACTTTACTATAAAAACTATAGCCTTAATAATTCGGCTTAATCGGCAAGAAAATTGAAAACCACCACCTTTTGACTGGTGCGAGAGATGTCGGCTCACACTATTGAACACTGTAGTTTAGTGTTATAGACCGCAGTATATCTTCGGGTTCGGGCACGGACACGATACTGAATTATAGTAAAATTAATGTAGTCTCTTAAGACATTGAGTATTTCACTACATACTATATTGCCATAGTTATTAGAAGTAATGTAGATATATGGGAATATATATAAAAAGAGGGAGATAAAAATACCATAAAATACACATAAGCCAAAAAGCTGGCACTTAACATAAGAATAATTTTCTTACGTTTACTATTCGCCTTTTTTGAATCAGTATCATTATTAATTCAAGCAGTCGTACAGTACATTTTTACCCTTGGGTAAAGATACTTCCGTTTCATTTGAGAATCATTGTAGGACTGACCTGGAGCTTGGATAGGTTTCATTTACCTGAATAGAGCGGGTAACCTACGGTCCCTAAGAGCTCTATATGCAGGATATAAGCATATCATCTGTGTGGCTCGTGTGAAAAGACGTATGAAGCTATTTCCTGGAATCGCAGTATGATGATCACTGCGATTCTGTAAATTATATTTTTAAATGTTCTACGTGACAGTAGTCATCCGTCAACATTCAAACGTTTACCCATTCGCGGCAAACTTATACGACCCTAGTTAAATAAGTATATATTTATTTTTTTTACCATGTCTCATTGGATGTAAGATTATATGGTGTATACGTAAGAGGAATATAGGACTTTGGGAAAATGAGACTGTGAAAGACTAATACAACAAAACCAGACATCATTGCGATAAGAAATATTGCACCAGCAGTGGATAGAATTATCTTATTTCGTTTTTTGTGTTTGACAGCTTTTTGGTACCATTCTGAATCAGCCTCGCCCGAACCATATCGACGCTGTGCTTCGTAAAATTCGTTGGAGAACCTCTTTCCGAAGAAATCAAGAGATGGAATGTGTGATATTTTCCTCTTTGACTGCATCGATGGCGGTGGAGTTTGTACCTTACTAGTACTAGGTAAGCTTGAGGTGGCTGAGGTCAAGGAGGGATACATCGTTTGAGAAGATGATGAAGATGATGAGGACGGCTGCATAGTAGGTCTTATTGCACTGAATGAAAAACGATCGCAAGTTCTTGTGGTAGTACTAATGGAGCTGCGTGCGTTATCGCTTTTGCTATCATCACTGTCTGTGCAACCACAATTGACGGAGGAGAGATCATGGTCGCTAGAATCGCGTATGATTGAGGAGTTTTTACCAGTTATTGGCAGGCTGTTGGAAGTGTGTCTTGCACTTTTGTTGCCAAGGCTTTCATTACGATGGTACATAACGTAGATATTAAAGAAGTAAAAGATCACAAACAAATGAAATTTTCCGTTCGGTTGAATATCTTAGAAACACTTGAACAATAATACACCGAGTTGAGACCATGCCAGACATGCCCTTCTTGACCGAAACACATGAGATATTAATTGGTGAAGATATAAGGCAGCTTTCTGTGTATTGAAAACCATGATGTAGTGGTTTCTAAAAAACATCTCGAGAACGTATTGAAGCATCACACCGGAGCGCCACTTTGCAATTTAATTCAAAGTAGTGCTGTCTCTTAATTGGCATCCCTGAAGATAGTTGAGATTTCCTTTATCGACAGATCTCTCCCATTTATAATATGTAAATTTATTTTTGCACTTTGAAACATACACCATGATGTAAAAAAGATCCTCTAGTAAAGCGTTATGAACATGCAAAAGACTATGTTATCCATTGTACAACGCAGGGAGTTATCGGAAAGGCACTGGCCATCTAAAGGAATAACAGATACAGACTGGATGCTCTCATAGCTGTTCACCTTCACACTGTTCGAATGATCCAATAATTTTCCGAACCAGAGGCAAAGCCATCGGGGATTTCTCTTTTTTATCAATAACTGAAACAGATCAGAGTGTTTACAGAAAATGTGCATAGCGGTACCCCAATTTTCCTGCCATGGCTCACCAGATAAGGCCCGCTCATGGCAAGCCCCAAGATTGACCAACTTTTCCTTGTTCGCGATGGGCTCATTTGTGTTTGATTTTCGTGCATAGACAACAGAGTCCATCGAAACAGTAGATGCTTTCACTAGACATCGATATTCTTGAATATTGGAAAGGTCCTCCCACGTCATGAACTTCGGTTTCCGAGAAAAAACATTTTTCTGTGATGCCTGTGATGGATATGAAGGGTATAATCTAGGTCCCAAGATCGAGGATTGCTGATCGTGGTAGTGATATGGAAACAATGAAGGATTACTGCTGCTGCTATCTAATTCTAGCCATGAGCGATTATTTTCCAGAGCTTATTTTGCTTAACGTTACTTTTGACAACTGCTCAATCAGATTCAGTTCTAGATATTACGGAGGAAGGTAAGCATACCGATATCCTCGAGAATAAATATAGGTGACTAGCGCTGAGAAAGTTTAATCCAGTTGGATATCATAGTCTGCGAGAATAAATCATTATCCTGAATAGTAGTTTCCCTCTTGGGTATGTACTGGAAAACTGTGTGGGGGTAGTTCCTTGCGTTCGGATTATATACTCATATCGCGATTCTTATGAGGTAGATGCCCCTAACATTATGTCAACCTATATGTATACTAGTACAGGATAGAATTAAGTATACATGTGGAACGCAACAATCACAAAATGGGTTTCTAGGTGTCCAGGTAGACTGTTACTTGGGTATCTGAAGTAAATCCATGGCGAAATTATCTTACGCTGTGGTAATGAGATATGAACGCAAGTAGAACTATCCATCATAGGGAAGCGATCTTAGCTGGGAACCAGCATGGGTGATCCCTTTCCTGGTACTAAATACGCGTTAAGATTTACAGGGTAAAGTTGAGAAGCATGCCATTCCATTTAATTGCTGATGCGCACAATGGGAAACTTCTACTTACAAAACTTCACGAAGAGAATCTGTTGTATAGTGTTTCGGAAGAAAACTCTAGTGATGGACTGATGAGATCAAATAAGATAATCAACCACCTCGCAGTTGATGCTCAATATCTTCCAACTCTTCTCTTGAAGCCTTGCATTTTGCTGCGTACTCATTACATGCGTTTTCTGTCTCCTTCAATTGCAATTGAAGCTGAAGTGATCTTTCTTCCAACTGCTCCACTCGTAGACTGGCATCATAAAAACTTAAAAGACGCAGTCAACTTTATCATCCGTTGGTTACACGGGCCTTACTTGTTAGATGCTTTGCTCAAGTCATTTTCTGTCTTTTTCAGCTGTTCTTCCACAAGATTTAGCTGTGACTTCAGCGAACATAGTTCATCATCTTTGCGTATATCTTCAGCTTCAAGTTGCTTGAGATTATTATCGAGTTCCTCTGCATGAGCGCTGGCAGTCTCTGCTTCCGATCTCAAAGCGGCCAGTTCCTATTCCTCGTCACTCGTCAGGAAAACGAAAGCTAGTCCGAGGGATTTTTTTTACCTTCTTAAACTGTTCCATCGGTAAAGCAAATAAAAATGCAGGCATGTTTGTCTGTCACAGCCTTTTTATACTGCTATGGGAAAATTTCCTTCAGTAAAGTTAGAGTCGAGCCAATAGCGTTACTTCTTCAGCAAGTAGAGCTTTTCTTCCTCGAGGCTTACAGCTTATCTCATGGCACAGTGTAGCAACGTTAAAATAGTTGGCGTGTACCTAGAATTCCTTTCACTTGAATCGCATCTTCAGATATTCAGGAAGCTTTGTTGTGTCAATTTTCAGCAATGTATTCAGCTCAATGACTTCCTTTCTACAAAAGCAAAACAATGTTAGACATATAGAAAAAAATCAAACATATTTGCAATGCTATGAGGTCGAAAAGCTTGCTAACGTCGAATCTACAGTGACACAAAATTTTGTTTCAATGTTTGAAATTTTTAAGTTAATATCCATAAAGCCTGCTTTATTCGATAGTGCTATTGAATAGCTTTCTAATTGTATATAACAAGTATATTTAAATAAAAATATCGCAAAAATTAAGTCTATCCACCGCTTCTTTGTCGTTGGAAGCTTCCCCAGATTGGACAATTCTCTGGATCTCTTTGATAATCACCTTTCGACGATGGAAGACTGACACGGCTGTTCCAAATGCTCAATGGCAAAATTCCCACCCAACCTCACCTTTCACTCCCTCCATAGATCTGTAACGGTGAAAAGACTACTAAATTGGTAATGGTTCCCCACGTTGTCAGTTTGCCCAGCTCTTGTTGCAGCAGCAGCGGAGAACAACATTTATGGCGACAGCATGGTCGTATGGCTGCCACTCGAGCGCTGCTCGTCTAGTACAAACATCCGGAAGACTGTTCTTCCTTCCACGAGATTCCTGATTATCCTGAGCAATTCTCGCATGTCCGTGTCGAATCTGGAAATGCCATCGTCCAGGCTGGGGAAGTGATCGTTCAGGATGAATTGCAAGGCCGTGAACTGCGCATCTATTCTTTCCTGTATTGCATCCAGACGACGACAGACATCGGAAATAGTCTCGTGAGCGCCGGCGCCATTGATGATATCTCTCTCCGTAATCATTCCAGGGCCAGAAATAGAACCACTAGGATCGGTAGCTGGCTGAGATGAAGCGGTAACACGATCTATGGGGTTGCCCAATGTAGAAGGACCAGTACTGGAACTATTAGGGTAGCTAATAGAGAAACGATTACAGAATTTGTCCGGAGTCGACAGCGATTGCGTGATATATGTGAGATGAAACAGGTTTATATAGGGTGAAGGAAGCGAATCCATGGTGAGCAACGTTATACGCTGTGCTTTGAGGTTCTGTCCTTGTCGTCAAATATAAAGTTTTCCAACGACGTGGCTCTACAGTTTGAGAACATATATATATATATTCTTGCTCCCTGATCTTGAAGGTGTTATACTTGTTAATGCCTTTTATTACAAACAATCTTTGACATTTTGCTTCTTTTGTACCATGGCATCATCTATCTGCAAAGCCCCATAAACTTCCGCAATTTTTTTGGGTTATATGTTTAGCCAATGAATATGTGTATATCAGCTATTGAATCAAGTTAACACAATATTATCTAGCAGAAAACTAGTGGTCTGCTGTTGATTTTATTACAATGCTGTTTACAGAACTAATGACGACAATATAAATTAGGATGATTAAAAAACAAAAGGAAAAGGAAAAGATAGGCAGTTTTTCTAAATATTATCCCAATTCAATGCTGTTTGTAGCATAGAAGCCGTTTGTATCAACTTTAACTGGCTCTCCCATCCACAATCTTGTTGAGGTGGCCTTGGTCTTGTAGCCAAACCTTTCGAACATGCGTACGGCCTCGGCGTTAGAGTAGCACACGTTGATGTTAACATAAGGCTCGGCGGGTACCGATGTCGATCTGTTTGAAGCGGCGCATTGAACCAGCCTTGTAATGAGCGCCATTGCCATATCTGTTGAGGATGCGTAGAGAGGTCCGATCATATAGGCGTTGTGCCCTGGGCGCAAACATCCGAAACCCTGGAGTCGTCCATTCTTTACAACTGCAACGCCAAAACGGCCATCTTTTCCCGAATGTATCTTGATCCAGTTCAGCATTAATTTTGGTCTTTCCGTTCCAAAGTAGCGTCCGTCCATAGCAATCACTTCATTCACCGGAGCTTTTGCTATATCAACAAACTCGAAACCATGGGTGCTATTGCCATAAGAACCCAAGAACTGTTCAATGGGACCAAAGCGGTAGCGCTGAATCTTGATACCAGTATGCTTGAATCCAAAGCGTCGGTACTTGTTCAACATTTCTGGGCGGGTGTCACAACCAATACTCCGGCAGCTGCTTAGCCTGGTGATACCTTGCCGGCTGAACTCCATCCCGAATCCAAGATTTCGGTATTTAGGATTAGCCTGGTACATGCTGACCCAGCCGATCTCGTCGTTGTAATGAAGGACAATAGCAGCGACAACGACAGTTTCGGGTTTGTACTGCTGGCCAGGAATTGTTCCTACAATGAATCCTTTGGGCTCCGTAGGGTAGAATGCTTGTTTCAGTTCAACCATATCAAGTGATGGATCCCATTTGTTGAGTAGAAGCCAAGTGTGAAAGCACTCCTCGAGTTCTTCGATGGTACAAGGGCGTATCTTGAGAGTTGACACTGACATTGTAATAATTGTATTATACGATCTGGAGAAATGTATTGATAGTGCCGAGAAATATACGTTGGATAGCCTTGCTTTTATATTCACATCTCTACCTCTTGCGGAATTTTCAATTTTTTCTTTTTTTCCAATGACTACATGTTAGAGCCACTATTGCCACCTTCAATATTTCTTTGCTCTTCTATACCGCAGTTCTGCTATTAATTGGTGGTTAACAATAGAATTATCTTAAAGGGGAATACACTGTTCCTTTGCAGTAACTCAGCTGTGGCTCCGTTGCTGCGGTGACGGGGCAATACTTCCTGACACATCCGATTAAGCAGATCCCGTGGCAAGTGGCGCTATAATGAATGATTCCATCCATCCTTCTCGTACACATTCCTATTCTCGGGATTTTTATTGGTTTAATGACGACGTATGTGTCATTTTGCGTCCCAAAACAACCATGTTCGGGAATATTCATTGTTTAACTATCGAAAACCTAAATATACTGAGAAGGTGTTCAAGAAGTAATATGCGCTCTTCATGAAACTTTACAACACAGTTTTTACACAGAAACGGCAAATCTAACGACACTGATCTCTGACAAAGTGTACCTCGTTCCATTTTGGGCAGGCTGCGGAAAGCTGCTGATGCGAGTGACGATCTAGGCCATCCATCCATACTCAGTTGAGGGATACTTAATTTGGATGAAATGCTAAGCTGGTGGCTGCGGACATAACGAAATGGTTGAAGTGTTCACGGTAGATATACTTCATGTTTATTGATTAGTTATACTACTCTATAATCAATTTTGCGTCTATACAGAATATTGTTTCAAAAAGTATTTCTCAAGTTGAAGTGATGAATGTAACTAAATGGAATAGAGTATACTTTGTTTTATGCCAATGTGTCGTTCTATGCAAAGAGCGGTGAAGTATATTTGTGCAACTTACAAAATGAATCCGCTTGTCCTATTAGGTGATGTACGACACCTGGCTACTAACTACACAATGAGCAGAAAAGGTGTAACTGACATCAAACGTTAACTTACCCATGAAATGAGAAGACGTTTTTCATGCAGCCAGGTTTTCTTTCTGAAGGTTCAGAATTTTTCCTAAAACCGGAGAAAAAAATGCTATTGTACGCGATTAGCCAATTATTTGCGTAAAGACGCCTAACTAGTTTTTTGCTAATACTTTATTTTCACATTGAGGACAGACCTATCAGCTGAGCAGTTAGCCGATTATCAGATTCCAGAATATTCCTTCGAACCCCAGCCTTGGCTTTTGACAGTACCAAATATGACATTTGCTATATTCATCTCGTCTACAGTATAATCTTACAGCGCAATATAACATAAAAAGAGGGTTTACCACGGGATCTTGATACTTGAAGATAGGTAACCCTTCTATCATGCGAATTTCTAGGAATACCCCAACTACAAATTCCACCTGTTCTTAGGGTTGCGCTGATGGGGTGGCTTTACTTTGTAGGTGAACCTACCGTTTGGGACACACTAGCGTTCAAGTCCCATCCTATAAGGTACTAAGTCCTGATATGCAGAAATCTCTGATAGTAATTAACAGTGCTTTATTTCAGTGTTTCGAATATAAAAAGAGATATTTATCTGATTTTCGGACAAGTAGAGCGAGTAGTTTTCAAAGCCGCACTGAGCCTTGGGTTATGTTCGATTTGATTGGGTCTCAGTAACAGCCCGGGGCCGGACCGGTCAAAGTCTTGATTTCGTTGCACTTCAGACACCACCATCTCTCCACTGTAGATCAACATGGCAACCTCACAATTGTTACCGCTGGGTGCGTTTTCTCCTAGTGAATTAAACATTGTCTGACGTACTGAATTTTGTAGAGCTTATTGACAAATGCATTGGATCAAAGATCTGGGTTGTCATGAAGAACGAAAAGGAATTCACGGGCAAGTTGCTAGGATTTGACGATTTTGTTAGTAAGTGAAGCACATTCCATTGCCAGCAAAAGCTGATGCATATTTCTGGTTGTAGACATGGTGCTAGAGGATGTGACTGAATAGTGAGTGTGGCGTTGGCGAATGAAGGGCTGAAAATGACGCGATTTTGTGTAGCGAGAACACACCCGAAGGATACAAAACCAGCAATATCGATCAGATCTTGTTGAATGGCAATAATATTTGTACTGTAAGTATGGAAGTCAAATTTACATGGTTCTGAATACGTGGTAGTTAATTCCGGGTGGAACTGGACCTGTATGAAAAGATGTAAGCCTGACGTAAGATGGTTGGCTGAGCGGTCGAAGAGCCTATTCTGTGAAAAATTGCGTGCTTCCATGCAGGTGACTTTATTATCAAATTCAATTAACTTGGAAGTTACAATAAAGAGTATCTGTTTTCATCTATACCACATATCATGGCTGCACTTAAAGAAGACGTGCCTCGCTCATTTTATGGAAGTGTAGCGGAGGCTGATGCAGGATATCAACCAAATCATTCACTACAAAAGAATAATGACTCCCCTATCGAAGAAGTTCGAGCAAGTGTTCCTTCAACAGATGATCCGACATTACCAACAGCGACATTTCGAGCCTGGTTTTGGGGGATATTTTTTTCGTTGACTATATCGTTCACTAACCAAGTAATGCAAAAAATCATAAAGTTTTAATCTAATGATTTTCATTCAAGTTCTTCTGGTTCCGCTCAAATCCTTTAAAAATCAGAGTGCTTGTTGTCCAACTCTTAGCTTATCCTGCTGGACGTTTGTTTGAAAAAATCCTACCGGAAGGCTCAATACGCTTTGCGGGAAAAACGTTTACACTGAATCCAGGTCCATTCAACGTAAAGGAACATGTCTTGATCACGGTGATGGCCAATGCTGCGGCAACTTCATTTGATGCCATCGACATCGTTATCGTACAAAAAATATACTACAACCAGTGGTGGGGTTTTGGCGGTGCTATCTTGCTTGTGTTGACTACTAGTCTACTTGGTTTTGGGTTCGCTGGCGTCTTGCGGCGGTTTCTGGTACGACCTGCAGCGATGGTGTGGCCAGTAAACTTGGTCAATGCAACACTATTCCACACGTTCCATAGAAAGACGCCAAATGCTGTAGAAGTTACGAGGTCATTGACTAAGGGAACATCCCTCTCCCGCGACCGCTTCTTCTTGATTGCCTTTGCGGCGTCATTTTGCTGGTATTTTTTCCCAGGATATATCATGCCGATCTTAGTGTCTATTTCGTGGGTTTGGTAAGTAATTGGATTAGTCATATCTGGTGTGAAGCTAATATGATTGAAGCTGGGCACGCAAGGACTCAGTGCTTGTATCACAATTGGGAAGCGGACTTCATGGCCTTGGTTTTGGTAGCTTTACCTTGGATTGGAGCAATCTTGCTGCATGGTATCCAAGTCCGTTAGCTATACCTTGGATTATTCAAGCTAATATGATAGCTGGCTTTATCTTCTTTATTTGGATCTTAATACCAATCGTATACTATACCAACACGTTCGAGGCAAAAAAATTCCCCATCTACAATACGCATCAGTACGACATCTGGGGAAACGTGTTTAATCGCTCTCGTATTCTAACTCCAGAAAACACACTCAATGAAACCGCATATAATGCCTACTCTCCAATTCGCATTACAGCCTTTTTCGCCATATGCTATGGACAAGGGTTGGCAGCAACGGGTGCTATCATTTCCCATACGCTCTTCTTCAACGGCAAAGAAATATGGCAGCGGCTGAAGAGTGTACAACATGATTCAAATGATATCCACGTGCGATTGATGGAACGATACGAAGAAGTACCAGGGTACTGGTATGGGATGCTCTTCGGGATTACTCTATTCTTCAGTTTTATAACGATCTCATTCTGGCCCTCCGATATGCCATGGTGGACACTTATTATAGCTCTCTTTCTTGCTATAATATGGTTACTTCCGGTTGGAATGGTGACAGCTATTACGTCTGAATCACCTTCGATCTGGATAATTGCGGAATGGGTCTATGGTCTTATCCGACCTGGACATCCAATTGGCAATATTATCTTTAAAACATATGGATCTATCACGGTCAGACAAGCACTGTTGTTTTCTCAAGATCTTAAACTAGGGTAAGTGGAGGTAACTGTAATGATCATTGAAACCTAACTGCTGTCTAGTCATTATATGAAGATTCCACCACGACAGATGTTTATCTTTCAAGTTGTTGGAACCATACTAGCCTCATTTGTGTCACTACTGACCACAAACTATTTGTTGTGGACAATACCAAACATTTGTACCAAGGAAGCGTATCCTTGGACATGCCCAAACACCGACCTGTTTGGTGCTTCATCCGTTATCTGGGGTCTTATAGGTCCAAAAAGGTTCTTCGACCGAAACGATATCTACTACCCTATTCCTTATTTCTTACTGGCTGGGTTTGTGTTACCAATACCACTCTATTTTCTTACGCGAAGATATCCTAAATCATGGATTCGTCACATCAACATCCCCGTCTTTATGCTTGGGCCCAGCCCTTTTCCACCTGGTGGGTACTTAAATGAAATATCCTTACTGTGCGATAGCTTATTTTTTGTCTGTGTTTAGCTGGAACGGCTGTAATGCCAACTTGGGCTGCAATTGGCCTTTTCTTCAATTATTTCGTGAAACGTAGACATTCTGCGTGGTGGAAAAAGTATAACTATGTGTTATCAGCTGCTCTCGATTCTGGTGTTGCCATTTGTGCTGTTGTCCTCTTTTTTGCGTTCCAGAACTCAGATATACATTTTCCAGGGTGGTGGGGAAACAGCGCAGAATCCGTAGACCAATGTCCTCTAGCAACAGCAAACTGGACAGGAATCGATGTCTACTGATAACACTGTTTTGATACCCTATTTACTGTTTTTTAATTATAACTGAATTAACTGCCTAGTACGTAGCACTGTTGGTATTTTTACAAATGAAAACGTTTAAATAGACTGTATATGAATTTGTGCTATTTAAAAATCAATGATTGAAAATAGGCAGGAGAGAAGTTAACAGGGCATTGTACTACGGATAGGTTATACACCTAAGGACCTAAGGTCTTGGTATTGGTACACTCCATATCTTGGAAATGCCTCTGCGAGACATAATTTGCGAGACATAATTTGCGTACAGCCTCATACCTATACATGTACTGTTTATTGAATAAATTTTTACGCTAGTCTAAACAAATTTTGCGTCCATGAATGGCTAAGTTTGCGCTAAGGAAAAAAATTAATATGCGCCATCAGTTAAACCGTAAAACTTACTTGAACTTGGTCCCTCAGTGGACGCAAAATTTATTCAGAGTAGCATAAAAATTCATTCATGGTTAATACCTCTTGTATATGGATGTTGTTTTTACTTACCCCCGAAGGGCACTCCTGGCATTCACCAGGGGCCAGCCCCGCACCTTAACCGGTGGGGGCGGCGAGAAGAAGTATGGCATATAGCAATTCTTTAGTTTACGACCCGAGGGCCTACACAAGATTAAAACAGATGTGAGTAATCCTGTATACATAGTCAATCCCAGCACGTACCGGGGATGCTTTGAGGAAAGCAGAGCCGAAGAATAAAAAAATGATTCATGCGTCCCTTTAAATAGCCATTACATCCCGCGTTCCGATTGGGCATTAGAAGAACCTATCACAATGAACCAGTTCAGTGCACTTTGAGTTGATGACAAAAGGTCCTCTTCCTCGTTGATCTTTTTGGGTGGAGCATTTCCTTATTTAGAAACACAATGAACCAACGCATTACGCAGACCCATGTTATCCAGGTCCTCTTGAATTCCATGCAAAATTCGTTTAGAG
>JNEV01000883.1:0-51136 GCA_000697495.1 Saksenaea oblongispora B3353 | reverse complement strand
CTTCACAACTGTGTCCATACTGTTATCAAACGGTCAGTCACCCAACCAAGAAGAAAGACGGTCGTAGAGTGAAAAATTACGGTACGGTAATTTGCACAAATACCGAATGCATCAGCGTCAGAATGGGATACAGTTCCCGTGGCCGAGATCAAAACGCTGCTCTAAACGTCGCACTCGCTGGTGCAAGCGCGCTTTTTTCGAAAAACCATGAACCATTCCCTGTTTTTTCAGGAAGAAAAGCCAGTACCTATATGCTGGATAAAAAATTATTACACTCGCTTACGCCCATCCCGGAGGGGTGCGGCGTAGGTGCCCACGCTTAGCAGTGGGATACCTTTGGGTAAGTAAAACACTATCCATCCATCTCATTTACTAACCGTGCATGTACATTTTACGCTACTCAAATGAATTTTTGTGTCGGAGACTAAGTGTCAAGTAAGTACAAGGAATATCGATAATTTATGTACATTTAACTTTTCCCTAGTGCAAACTTAACTACTCTTTTGACGCAAAAATTCGTTTAAAGTAGCGCAAAATAGCATGCAATAAACAGTATGTAAGAAATGACGTACTTGAAGGGTTTTCCTCCCAACAGCTAGTATTCAAAACGCATGATATGAATGGGGAATTTTCCTATGAGTCTTGGACGAGAGATCAAACTTGGCTATAATCTGGCCAACAACGACGTCTGATAGATCTACATAGCGGACGCCATGAAACATTGTTTCGTTTATGACCCTTCTATCGCCGAGCAAAAAAGGATTATCGGACAGTTGACGTTTTCCTCAGCTCCATGATCATATTGTTGTTCTTGTATTCATGTTTAAGTGTTCCTATATTTCACTTTTTGGAGTTTATTGCCAGAATAGTGCTTGTCGATGGCTTGGTGGCAGTTATCAGTTTATTCGCTGAGTCCTTGGATAACGATGTTGTGTTCAGCTATTGCTTGGTCCATCAGATCAAGTTGTTTCGGTAGTTCTCGTTCATTTTACGTACCTCGGTTAAAATCTTTCTGAGGTCTACTTTTTCGGAACGCTAGATAACACGTCTATTCGTCGATAAGAGTTTTCTAACAGTGAATTACTGCCCCGATTGTGCACGGTACCGGTTGAGAGTTTGTGTTAACAGTAGCAAGCCAGAATCATTCGAACCTAAGATATATCGTGTTTCGAAGCTCTGATCATAACAAGGATAAATTTGACGACAGTAATTAGATACATATACGCAATCTTTATTTGATTTGCTTATATTGTTTTCTATATCACGTAAATGAGGTAGCCGCACTTATTAAGGTCAGCCCATGAACATTATGCATGTGCTGACTTTGGATGGCCATTTGAGACACACGTGAAAGGACTGGCTTTTTAACCGCGCAGCCATGTTCCTTTGGCATTGACGACCGATTTTAGTTCTCGACCGAGCACGAACACACTATGGCAGCTTTTGACCCTTCCCGTTCCGGTGTTCCGTGCAACGTAAGTCTCTCGTTTGTAGCTTCTTAGTATTCTCGTCAACTCAAATGACTGTTGCATTCAGGTGTTTACTTTGCCAACACCTACGGATATTACCCTGACCCCTTTCTGGACAACATTGCAGCAGCAAGACAATTTTCTACTGCAAAAATATCATTCCCCCGGTAATACAATAGTCAAAAACTTACTAAGTACCATTGTGAATGTGTATGTACATTTACAAAAGCATGTCTTTGTGCTAACTTTTCAAAAAAAAAAAAACAAGGTTTGATACAAAGCAACTCCCATATCGGATCCTTTTTCAACGAGAAACAAACGCAATATGTCTACAAATTGCTGTGGCAGAAACAGAACAAAGGATAGAATCAGCGTGGTCTTGGATTCAGACAAACATAATACCCGAGCTGGATACGATCGATGATCCATTTACCAAAGAAGAGTGGATGGCCGAGAAAATTAGCATGATTGTAAGCGCTATAGGTAAGTGTTTATTTTGTCTTAGATCCAATTTATTCAGTATCTGTTATAGACAACGGGACAGATGAGCTGTCGTCCGATAAAAATGTGCGAAATGCATCTCGAACGTTCCGTCAAATCTTTGATGTACCACCCTCCGAACGATTAGTGAGTTGTAAGTGTTTGTTATATTTTTCTAGTTCATCTCTCTGACTGCTCCATAAGATTATTCCTGTGCATATAACGGCAGACAAGGATGGATGTATATCAGCGAAAATTATCTCGGATTCTACTCGTTTTTGCTCGGGATGGAGATGAAAGCACTACTGGAGTTGAAAGACGTACAGGACTTAACAAAGGAAAACTTGAAAAGGGGAGTGTTTGTGGATAGTTTAAAAATCACAACCAAGGACAAGACAGAGGTAACGCTAACAAATATGAATGGTATGATGATATAATACCTACTAGTAGCACGTTTTCACAACGATGTTTCGCCGTGATGAGGTAAAACGCAGAAAACTGACGAAGGGTGATATTAATATATGCTTAGGTGTATGATCTTCTTGTACAACTGACCGGTCAAGCTATGCTTCGCTTACTAAAAAATACTGGAGCGGATGCCCCCGGCGCGTCCAACGATGCGACATTTGAAGCTCACTTTCTTTCGGAGCGCAACGACACCACACCTATTAATTCTCCCGATAATAGGCAGCTTATTAGTCCTCTGAAACAAGACCTTGCAGCTCAGAAAAGGAACGAAAATTTTTGTTTTCACTTCAGACTTCCCTTGACAGAACGTCTCGTTGACTCACTAAATGTGGAATATACCAAAGTAGGAGCAGTCGATTATCAACAAAAGGAAAAACCACATTATCGAGGTCGTGCATACCTATCTCAAACTTTCCTGGCTTTTGAATCTGATGCAAAATTACTACAACCTCAACAACATCGACCGGTGTGTTGGCTTGTGTTACCTCTATACACTGTGAAACGTGTTGAACGGCTTAACACTGGATCTTACAATTCTGCGCTATCCATAACTACTTGGCATAAAATGGAACATATATTTCAGCTCCACGTAAAATATCCGTTTTTTTAAGAGAGGTTCATCATTAACTTGTTTATTCTAGGCGCATAAAACAGCATGCGAGAAGTTTTGCGATCACTTGAAACAGCAACTTGTTGGTCAGGTGGCAACGATGAAGCGGCTCAAGACTTTTGTGGCCACTTGTGAATCCGAACGACTTCTCGACAGTCAAGCCAGTATCCTTGTTGACGTCGAAGATGAACCAGCAGGCGGGTTAGGTATAAAGTTCGGATATCCTGGTGATGCCAGGCGAAGTCAAGATCGTCGCAAAATGACTCTGTGGCGCCACTATTTTCAAGGTAAATACTATCATAGCAATCAACATATATCACTGAATTAGTAGAATATAGAAAACGGACGCAACTTGACACTCGTTGAGCTTCCTACATTAGCTAAGCTTGTCCGCGTCGGATTGCCTAACAAGCTACGAGGTGAACTATGGGAAGTCTGCTCGGGTGCTATCTACCTTCGCATGGCCAATCAGGGCGTGTATAATGAAATCCTGGAAACCTATAAGGGACAGACATCGCTTTCTACAGAAGAGATTGAAAAAGACTTGAATCGGTACAGTTTATTGCGAAAAGAAAAAGGGGGAAGAGAGAGGTGCCTTTGTATCTTACTGATTGCAAAGATCGCTTCCTGAATATCCTGCTTATCAAACACCTGAAGGCATAGACCGATTACGCAGAGTTCTTACTGCATATGCTTGGAGGAATCCCGAACTAGGATACTGCCAGGCAATGAACATCGTGACATCTGCGCTCTTAATGTAAGTGTCATGCTCCGTATGAGGGAAAGCGCTAAGCACTATACACATAGTTACACGACGGAAGAACAGGCTTTCTGGGTTCTGAATGTGTTGGTTGACCGCATGTGTCCAGGTTATTATAGGTAGGTGATTAAGCTACACTGTATCGTTTCTGACCCTTGGTGGATGATAGTACATCCATGTATGGCGCTCTTCTAGATCAGATTATATTTGAACAGCTTGTGGAAAAAACAATGCCGATCTTGTGGAGCCATTTTAAAAAGACGGATGTACAGCTTTCTGTTGCATGCCTTCCTTGGTTTCTAAGTCTCTATGTCAATTCGATGCCACTTCTCTTTGCTTTTAGAGTCTTGGATTGTTTGTTTACGGAAGGACCACGGATATTATTTCAAATCGGGTAAGTATGTTACATTATGCTGACGAGACTCAATTCAGATAATAGGCTTGGTATGCTACTTTTTCGGCAGAGTGTGATCAAGACACCACTAATTTTCTAACTATTGATAGCAATTCTCAAACTAAATGGGGAGGAGCTTTTACAGGCGAAGGACGATGGCGCATTTCTTGATATCCTTAAAAGATTTTTTGCCACACTCGATACACCAATTTATGCCGATGAAAAAAACGGAAAAGCAAAAAACGTAACGGTAAGCCAAGAGAGATTGTCTGCGAACAAACACCTTGTTAATATTTTGGTCAGAAATTCAACGAATTGGTGTTAATAGCCGTGAGTTCAGCATGACTGGAAGTTTACTATCGTTCTGACATGTAGCACAGTATAGGGAATTCTCCCTTGTTACAGACGATATGGTGATTGATCTACGTAGACGTAACCAGCTTAAAGTGGTTGCAGGCATTGAGTCATTCACGAAACGCTCGGCTATACGACATCTGAAAGATACTGCCAATTTCTCAAAGGACGAAATCGCCATTGTCTACGATAAATTTTTTGGTGCGCTGTATTACGGGAACCAGAAGGGAGAGAAGACAGAGACTTACATGAACAAGGATACGTTCCAAAAGATGATGGCGAGTATGACCGAGTGGGCTAAACCCAAAGCTATGGATGGGTCTCCTGATGCCACCGTTGCCCGTACATTGGGTGATCACTTTCTCGAACGACTGTATAGGCACTTTCAGCATCAAGAAGATCAGGGAATTACTTTCCAAGATACGGTTATCGGTTTAAGCGATATTATGCATGGCGTAAGGGATGTTCAGTGTGTCGAGGTGATAATTAAGTTTTATCATTTAGGATCTCATGTCGCAGATTGCATTGTTCTTCAAAATGTATGATACCAACAAGGATCAGTGCTTGAAACGCGAAAATATCATCGATATGGCCAAAGAGCTTTTCTGGTTTTTCCGGCAAAAAGATGATGAAGCTGTCGCATGGGACGCTATAAGCAGTTTAATTGTCCAAAGCTGCGAACAATCCGATATAGCAAGGGGTGATTCTCCAGACAAAGCCAGATTGGCCCATTTATTAGCAGATCTGTCCATGACTGGTCAGGGTACTAGCCTTGCGGAAAGAGTGAAGCAGCTGGAATCATGCCTAGTAGAAGAGATCGAAATCTCGTTGCCATCTTTTCGTCTGATTGCCCTGACGAATGAGTCGTTGGAGATGTTCTTCGATCATAAATTTGCACAGAGCTTCAAACTAGACAAATCCACAACCGAGCGACAGAAGAGCTTGGGACGTGAACTGTTTGAAAATCTGTTAGCTGAGGGCAAGAAGCTAGCGAGCTCAAGGTTATCACCAGTAATATCGCCATCACCAGCGCCATCACCAGCACCGTCTCCATCCAGCTCACAAGTAACAATGTCAACAATGCAAACGGAAAGTGGAAAATCAGATGAAAAGAAAGACATGTTACAAGAAGTGGATTCATTGATGACGGAATTGGGGCACCTAGACGTAGATTCCCAGTGATAATGATTCTTTTTATGAATACAAACATACCCCTTCGTTCCACCAAATGATAAACGACTATACGTAAAATAACTGTGGAGTTGCCATTCACTTTAATCCTTGTTCCTCGTCTAAATTAACTGATGAAACGATACATACGAAATCATTTATACTGCATCTTCCATCAATTGCAGGGAATAGTCAACGAGAGGGATTCAGCTGTTGCTTGTTATTATTTATTCTATTTTTTTTGCCGACAAAGCGGTTAATGCAGCACTTTTTAACTAATTAAAGATATGCATAGACCTCATGCTACCAGGATTCAGTTTTTCATATTTCGCAGTCGTCGTCTTAGGCTCCTTGGATAACGCTGTATTGCTTTGCAATCATTGCTTGAAACCCATCAAAGGGATTATAAAATTAAATTCTAAAAATTCACACGGGCCACATTGATTCAACATGACAGCTTTACCTATTTTTAGAGTTGATGTATGAAGATGGCATCAGTAGCACATACACAATGCTTTAATTAACATCCAAACATTGATGCTTATACGAAGTAGAGGATGATTGCCTATTTCTCCTTGTGAAAACAGTTGCATTTGTTGCGAATGAGTTTAATTTACAGCATTGATCATGTATTGACTGTAGGGGTTATGTATGATTAAGGTTTCCTTTCATTTCTTGCCATTAATGCATGCACCTGCAACATCCCATCCGGCTGCAGCAACGAAGAGCACAAAGGCCAGGAATCCCCAGAAGATACTGACGTTGTAGAAATCACACCAATGGTTATACCCTCCTGGTGGACATCGGTACTTGATCACCTCGACGAATATACCAATGCCCCATAGAATCGCTAACAATAGATCTATACCGGTCATGACTGGTCGGTTCATTTTGTCATGAGAAAATAGCCGGCGACGAAGATAAACAATGAGATGGAAAAATGACCAAGCAAAGGACAATGCGGCCTTCGTATTTTTAGTAAGAAGAGTAAGAGGTTTCATTGTGAACTTACCACCGCAAATAAATAATAAAAGCATGCGCTTGCTGACAGCGGAACAGGCTCACCAGAATACTTTAAAGAAAAAGCAAGAATTGGTTTGGAACAATCGAAGTGGTGGTGTTTTTTTTCATTTTTCACTTACTGGTGATGCTCCTGCAGCGAAACCAAGTGAACCAACACTTGTAATTAATTGGAGGCCGCGTACCAAAAGACGCCATTTCGAAGGGTTTCCTGTGCCTTTATACACGGGCGGCAAAGCCGATTCGACATTTTCTGGCTTAGGTGATGATGCAGGTAGTGGCGTAGGTGTCGGAGAAGGTGAATATGCATTGGCGCTGGTAAAATCTTGATTGCCAAGTCGGGTACCCGAGTACTGATAGGCATCCTCTGGTCGTGCTGGTAGAGTGGGTGCTTCGTTCTGTACCTTGTTGGACTCGTTCCACGTTGTAGTTGTAGTAGTAGTAGTTCTATAGTCTGAAGGGGAAGGCATACGGATTTGCTTATTTGGGTTTCTTGGCGGCAATGCTGGAGATGAAGTGGTGGTGGTATAATAAGAGCTGCTTGGCGGCTCAGGAATGGGCGAGCTTGTTTCGTGTTTTTCAGAGTCATCGTAAGCGTTTCCGAAGCGTGGTCCACTCGTATTTCCGGACCATGGGTTATCTTCGAACGGGTTTGTACCTGTCATACTGAGACCTCGAAGGAAAGAAAAACAAGAAAGGAAAGGAACGGATCGTCTTATGGGACGGCCTATTTGTGTAACAGTTGGTTTGAAATAGCGCCACGGGTTTTCTAACGTGCTTTCTCGAAACTCTTTCCATCTTACTTCTTCCTTCCAACATGCCTATGATAAACGCATTTACTTTGCAAAAGAAATATCCTGCTTTGCAAGTAAACGATATTAATGCTCTTATTGATCAGTTCAGGTACAGGGTTTGTACTGTGCCATGCCAAGACATGCTAAGTTAACGCGTATTAGTGCCTGCGATATCGACGGTGACGGATATCTTGACCAGCGAGAAATCCAGCAAGCTTGCAAGGATACTGGTTATAGCGAGAACTACGATGAAATCCGAGCAACATTGAAACAAGTTAGCAGCAGTGCGACAAGTAAAATTGATGTCGAGGAGTTTATTGAGGTAAGGTCGGGTACAGGAAACATGAGTACTCACTTTATGAGTAGCTCGCTGCTCGACTGAAGCAAGGTCAGAACAAAGGCGCATTTGACGTGCATCAAAACAAAATTAAAGTCCATGGAACAAACGCAAACGTGACCCATACGATTAACGAGGATGAACGTACTGAATTCACACGCCATATCAATAGCGTTATGGCTGGTGATATCCATATCGGTCACCGACTTCCTATCCCAACAAACACTATGCAACTGTTTGACGAGTGCAGAGGTAAGAAGGAGTGGTGAAATGTGAATAAATAGAAAAGCTTGGCGGTGTCCTCTGACAGAAGTTATTTTTGTTTCCTAGATGGTCTGATACTCTGTAAACTTATTAACGACGCTGTGCCTGACACGATCGATGAACGTGTACTGAACGTCTCCAAGAAGATGAACAACTTCCAGATGGTGGAAAACAACAACATTGTTATCAACTCTGCAAAGGCTATTGGCTGTTCCGTTGTGAATATTGGTTCCCAAGACATGATTGAGGCCCGAGAGCATTTGATTCTTGGCCTCATTTGGCAGATTATCAAAAGAGGTTTGCTCAGCAAAATTGACATTAAATTACACCCGGAGTTATATCGCCTACTGGATGAAAATGAAACACTGGAGGAGTTCCTGAAACTGCCTCCCGACCAAATCCTTTTGCGCTGGTTTAACTACCATCTTAAGGCAGCCAAGTGGGAGCGAAGGTACGGCTCACTCGTTACCAGGCGGTTGAGGTAACTAATATGGTATACTAGGGTGAACAACTTTAGCAAGGATGTTGCTGATGGTGAAAATTATGCTGTCCTGCTGAATCAGCTGAAACCGGAAACTTGTTCTCGCGCTCCGCTGCAGGAACGCGATGTCTTGCGACGTGCCGAAATGATTCTGGACAATGCCGAGAAGATTGGATGCCGCAAGTACCTAACACCAACGGCTTTGGTCGCTGGTAACCCCAAGCTGAACCTGGCTTTCGTCGCTCATTTGTTCAACACGCACCCTGGATTGGACCCTCTTTCCGAGGAGGAGGCTCCTGAAATCGAGCCTTTCGACGCTGAAGGCGAGAGAGAAGCTAGAAGTAAGTTGTATCCACGAAATAGGGTGTGTGTGTCTGATGGACTTTTTTCCCTGAAACAGTGTTTACTCTTTGGCTTAACAGTTTGAACGTGGATCCTGGTGTCTACAATCTATTTGAAGATCTTGCCGACGGCTTGGTAATCTTGCAAGCCTTTGAAAAGGTTCTTCCTGGTGTAGTGAACTGGCGTTGTGTTAGCCGCAAGCAACCCTTGTCACGCTTCAAGCAGATCGAGAACTGCAACTACTGTGTGCATCTCGGTCAGGAACGTGGCTTCTCGCTTGTCGGTATTCAAGGTTCTGATATTGTCGACGGCCAGCGAACACTCACCCTTGGCCTTGTGTGGCAACTGATGCGCGAGAACATTGTTCATACATTGCAGTCGCTTACTAAGGCCGGCCGTTCTGTAAGCGATCAGGATATGGTCCGCTGGGCCAACGAAGTTGTACAACGCGGCGGAAAACAAAGCCGAATGACGTCTTTCCGAGATCCTAACCTAAGCACTGGTATTTTCTTCTTGGATGTCCTGAATGGACTGAAGCCAGGAATTGTGGACTACTCGCTCGTCACCCCTGGTCGTTCCGGTAAGCCTTTCCAGCCTTCATAGAAAGAAACTAACCAAATTACAGAGGAAGATGCGTTCAATAATGCCAAGCTTGCTATTTCTATCGCACGTAAAATGGGTGCAACGATTTTCCTTGTTCCAGAGGATATTGTAGAAGTCAGACCAAAGATGGTAAATTTGATTGGTGCAACCAGCGACATTTTAACCTAATTTCTTATTTTAGAACTTAACGTTTGTTGGTAGTCTGATGGTGGTTGAACGACAGATGCTCCATTAGTGGAATAGAAATGAAGAAGCAAAAATTCGTCATGTGTAATCATAGGTTTAGCTAAAGCAATTTTTGTAATAAATTGTTTGTGATTAATGTACTGTAATTGTAGAAGAGAGCTATAGTATAACCCTTAGCACAAACGCAAATAGGCATGTGTAATCACCACCCGAGATTTAACCATTCAATATGTGAAATGTATCGTATGGGTTCTTTGTCTGCTGATGTTTCTGTTTCAAGCCGCTTTTGTTCAAAAAAGCGCGGAAGATACGAAAAGGGATATGATCACGAGCTTTCCATGGCTTGTCAATGCCATCATTCCTTGGAATACAACGTGCAAAAAATGACAGATCTCCTGTACAGCAACATTTATGCTGTTTTACATATGAGACCTGCCCCAGCCATTTCCTTGCTGTGCTTGTACGCTTGGAAGATCAGTAAACTCATAGCTTCAGCTATATCCACAGGAATAGAGACGTTTCATAGGTGGATGCGTACTGCTGTATGCAAAACTTGATGTGTCAACAGAGTTTAGCAACTCCTACTGATTGGGTGGCTCCTCACGTAAGAGAAAATACCCATACATTGTTTACATGCACAATCACTTATTAGGCAGTTCTTCTAAATCCTTGCCATGATTGTACATGTAAAGCTCAAGGAGGAGCATTCGCTCGTGAATCACCGTCATATTCCGAGCTAAGGATAAGAGCAAGCAACTCAGTATACAAAATACTTTGTTGTTCGCTTTCTGATGCAGTCATACCTTACAAAGGAAAATCACAACCTTGCATGGTGTGTATATCGTCTGCACGTTTTCTTTAAAAAATTTTGATGGTGATGATGAGAGATTCCGCAACCATGTGCTTTACCCCTCGCACGAGTGAGGTTGGCTGACTACTGCAGTGAAGTTTTGGAATATTGCATTCATCATAACAAATAAGCCTTGCGAGCTAGTACATCTTAGCCGTATAGCATATGTCGTATCTGTTCCGTGAAATGGTCATTAATAAGAGTGCACCTATTCTTCTACTAACAACTTGGTTTTGTAGAATTCATAAGCTTGACCTTTCTCCACACCCGGTTTGGAAGACGCTCCTTGGCTATTTACGATCCATACGTATGCCACTTGCCAGCTTCATGTGAAATTTATGATTTCAGATTTGCCCCTGCTTCCAGATGGTGCAGATCTACGAAAAGTAGCCCTATCAGAAACTGCAAAGTCCGTTTACATACCATATGTAGATGAACCGCCCCTTATCTACTAAGCCATATGATAGCTTCCGTACTTGTGACGAAAGTGCGGTTGTCAACTATGCTGACGCTCCTTTTCTTCTTCAATCTAAACTTTTTTTTTAATCTTCAGCGCTGATAACGCATATCGCTAGTTTGGTCATATTATCTTATCAAGCAATGGGTGTGTACCATCTATGCGTGCACGCCGACACGTACAGTAGGTGGCACGTTTGTTTGCTATGATTATTTTGCCGCCCATTTGATATATCTGATTCAACAGTACAGGTGACTTTCCCTAAACCTAATACAATTGCGATCAAGTACCTCATCCTTGCATAGTTTATGCACAGAGGCATCTTGATCGGAAACTTTGACAACAAACTTCCTTAATGCCGTGCCAGGTTGTTGTTGTAACACCAAGTCAGGCGCAAAACACGAATGTGCTTTTCTCACGAAAGAAGACACCAGACGCATTTCGCGTCTATAGCTAGCGAATCATTCTCATTGCATCTTCCTTGGATCACAAGCACATTGTAATGTTTATACCACTTGTCTTTTCACCAAGCAGGTGCGACAAACGTGTAACAATAAGTATAACTTTTGCGCTATAGTTGTTCGGCCCTTTTCTGCAGTTTTCGTAACCATGTCTCATTTCATGCGTTTTGACGTCTAACGTTTACAAGCACCGTCTACCTAATTTTTTTTTACTGAAAATTTGACATAAAAGCTTCTAGAAAAACTGGTTCACACACTAAGAACATTGCATGGACTTAAGAAGAGCGGATGGAAGGGAAAAAAAGGGGGGGAACAAAGAATTACATTGATATATTGTATTTCACAAAACGACAGCATTTTACACGTGTGTAAACTGCGTCTTCCATTGTTAACTCGTAGGTTTATCTTCAAGCTTTTTGCACAAAATGATTATCGTATGCTAAACAAGAAATTAGTTGTAGGATATTCCAAAAAGGCGTTGAATATAAGAAAATAGGTTGTGTTGTGTCTGACACACATAGGTTTGTCAAAATTAACCGTGCGAAGTGACACAAGTCGATCGTCAAGCCTGTAAGTAGTTTGGACAGTCTTCTTACCAAAACTATTACAAGAACGCGTCAAACAAAGACGTGAAAACAGTCAATAAATCAGCAAACGACAGATCTTCTTTGCATTATGTTATGTGGCTACCTGCTTTAGAGATTCGCTGGATGCAATAAGATCCTTACTTAACAGCTGAAGTGGTTCCAGTCCTTTTAAGGTTGCAAACTGGAAGCTTAAATAAATAAAGAAATGAAGATAGTGACGAGAGATCAAACTTAGACACAATTTGTTTGTGATTCTAGCAATGGTGGTTCGCGTGATACTTTCCTGAAACACTTACTTTAGCTGCAAGACAGTAACGTCGGTCATTCGGCCAAATAGGTAATGTACCCTACTAGTGAGGATATCAAATTATGCTACAAAAAGGACGAACGCCATCATGGCTATCAAAAGCTCAAAGGGTGATAAAATCTTAGCATCATGTCATTGGGCATTTTATACATGTTGTTTTTTATGAATTCATAATTTAAACTTGCCGTATGAGAAAAAGTGTACATCTATAAAACCCCGTTCTAAACAGTTTCCCTTTTCTTTCTTTTACAATTCTTCATGGATCTTACACCTACGCAGCTTCACTATTTCAAACGCGAACTTGTGGCACGACAAGTTGAGAAAGAGTTTGATCAGCTTCGTCAGGATCCCGATCTGTCTGCGCTAAAAATCCATTGGCTGACCTGTGATCATTATCCGTTCTTATCTTACGTGTTCCAACATTTTGTGACTGAATTTCCGCTGCTGAAGTATGGAGATCAAAACGAATTCTGGTCAAAGTGTCAAGAAGTACTGAATGAGCTGTCTGGTGTCACCTTCCACACATATGCGCCGGATGCCGATGCCGGCGGTCGTCGCACATTCAACAGATTCAAGAGAGCAATCGCCATCGCCCTTTGTGCAAGTGTCAAAACTTTGCAAGGTCAGGAAGAGAGTATCAAGGTGCTGACAGAGAACACTCTTTCTGCTGAAGTTCGCAATTCGTTATGCCTTCACCATCAACACAAGCTAGACATCGTGGCTGTTCGTGATAAAAGACATTCGGAATTTATTGTGAAGAGCTGCAGAGAAGACGAAGTGGAAGATGTGACACTTTACGTCAGTCGAAGGCACGGTAAATTTCGTCGTCTCCATGACGATCTGAAAGCTGCCTTCCCTGAAGAGCATGTGCCAGACGTTCCCCCAAAAACATACGATGCTCATCGTGAAACGGACCGTATCCTACTCTCCGGATTCCTGCGTCGTTTGGCAGAACACCCTAAATTTGGAACAAGTACGGTCTTCACTGACTTTTTAAGCAACGATCCTGTCACACTGACGGAACAAGAAGTCGAGGAGATAAAAAAACGCACACGTCAAGAGGAAGAACGTGTAAAAGAAAAACAGCAACACGAGAAAGAGGTCAATGAAAAGGTTGTAGAAATCTATCACATGCTGGACGAGTTGAAGGAGGATATGAAGAAGCCCGAGGGTCTACATAAGCTATTCGACACTATTAAAGAAACGCCAGACATTGAGCTGCTACCAGAATCTCTGAAAAAGGCATTTGAATGGGGAAGATTAAGGTAATGGAGTTGGTCAGTTGCAAGCAAATAAGCTAACAAAGATGTATTTTTTTTCCTTTTATAGCTTTGCCTTTGCATTGCATAAGCGTTTTGTGAGTTCGGATATCGCTCCGGAGAACATTGCCAACCTAAAGAGAACTCATAAATTAATACCATACCGTACAATTGCTGCTTACTTGAATCTTGCCAATCCAATGGCTATGGTTAAAGGTATTATGAATTTGTTCTTAGCCCGACCTCTCGGAACGCCAAGTTTACTTCAGAGGTAAATCAGTCACCGACAGAACTGCTCGTTGTTTTAAGTGGTCATGTCAATAGAATTCTTCTCGCTAATATAAACGAAGAGTCGAAAGGTTACAAAAAGCAAATTGAGGCATTGGAGAAAAGTATCGACGATGCTACTTTGTGCAACAAAGTCTACAACGCGGTTCACACACCTATTTCGGAAGTCACGAGGCGCGAAGGTATCATCGGAATACATCCTCTTAGACAACGCTAATATGTCTTTCTTTGTAGGCGGGTCTGCGTTGCAGCAAACATTGTGTGTCCTGCAGAACGAGGATATCCAACCAACGCTAATGCGCGAACAGATTGTCAAAATCGTCTATTGGAAAGAAGACAAACAAGCTGAAAACCTGCTGCATCAATTGCATGAACTGTGGACGTTGTATGCCCGTCAGCGTGAGCAGGAAATCTTAGCCAACTTGGTTTTCCGTGGGGTGGCTGGGGAATTATTCAAGGAACTGTTCACAATGTTTTATGAACCATTGGCTCAGGTGTACCGTGCAGCGCATATCGGTGACTCTATACGTGATATATCGTTGTTTATCGATGAGCTCATTGCTTTGTTGGAGACATCTGATGATTCTGTGCAACCTTTTATTGAGCTTACCCAGCGATACGAGCACAAGTTTTATCATTTTGTGCATAGCATTCACTCTCGCGATCCCGCACATCTTTTTGACCAGCTCATTCGATACGTCGACAAAGTATTCCAATTTATGGCTCATGGCATGCCTGGTCAAATTGACTTGGACCAAATTACCAAGGGAGCAAATCTATCCTCGGATCAACAAACGACATTAAAAGAGGAAATTAATCAACTGTGTCAGTACCGCTACCAACAGAAAACACAGCACCTGGAGAAAACCCGACATAAAATCCAGGAATCAATGCAAGAGTATGATATTTTCGAGTTCTTGCCGAAAACAGCAGAAACAAAAGGAGTATTATTGGATATAGAAGACATGGAGTATGAAGACGAGGATGCGGACGAAGAGGAAGACCACGAGGGAGGAGAAAATGACGATGAAGACGATGAAGACGAGGAAGAGGAAGCAATTACGGACGACGGCAACGATGCGTTCAGTACCCGTACAGGAATGAGCAACACAAGCCAGACAACGGTCCATACAAGCAATGATAGTAGCAAGAGCACAAATGTAATTTTCACCGAATTACCTACGTTTTCAATAATCCCTAGGATTGTGCCTCTCTTCACTGCAGAAGTTACAAAAATCATGCGATTATCTTGAAAAAATTTATCATAGCATAACTTCTGGTCACTGAATCAATTGATATAGTAATAAAAGAAATAGGAGAAAAGATAAAAAAAATATGGATGCTGTATCCTTATTTCACCCAACCTTGTGTGCCAGTTTTGTCGATGCTTTTTAACAGCAATTTCTTCAAGTACTGCCATCTCTCAGCACATCGACGAGCAGAGTGTCGGCCAGCTAGTTTGGTTTCGGCTTCTTCCCAGCGACCACCATGCAAGCGACTGAGAACGTGTTGTAATAAGACTTTATCATCTTTTAGTGTCCACGGCCTGCACTCTTGCGTTGTTTGCTCCACTGAGCTTAGGTTGGATGTATTCATCTCGAGCCCATTCAGTGGTGGTGAAGGAGGAAGAAACGACGATGCATGACTCGTTTTAAGGCCGCCCGATGATCGTTGGTTATTGTCACGAGGAGGGGTTGGTGGTCGCCATGGCTGGGACGTCTCTTTGTTATTCCAATCTTTTGCAGTGGGTGAGCTATTAGGCTCCTAACATATGGTATCAGAAACACCATGCTCTTAAAGCACCATAGATCTACCTCATGACGTATTATTAGGTGCTGACGACTTTTGTGTAAGACATAAACGATGATATCTTTGGCTGTAAGTTTCTTCGCTATTCGTCGTCGTTTCTTAGAAACTCGCAGTATCCTATGCCTTTTTAACTTTGCATCGTCTGTCCAGGACTGATAAATGTAAATAAAAAGTAAGATTGATCCAACTTATAAATTTTCTCCTTTACTTGTTCATCGTCAATATCAATCACGTTTCCGTTGTCATCATACTCTATAATCGGTCGCTGTTTGGCTACAGCTTCCAACTCAGTTTCGCTCTCTCTTTTTTTTTTTACACTGAGCTTAGATACCTCTTTGAGATATTCGCCTTGGAGAGTAAGGCACGCCCGTTCGTCTGAAATTGAGCAAGATATGGTGAACAGTAGCTCTCGGAAGTTGACTTATACAAGCGACCTCTTTCTCGGTCGCTCCAGCCTGATAGGCTCCGACTACAAGCCAGCGCTGGGTTTCAGAAGGCTCGTCTGAAGGTGATGACAAGCTCATGAAGGTCAAGATGAAGAATAAAATAACGAGCGAAGGCCACTTGTCGCCAAATATGAAAAAATAGAAAAAGGCTACTTTTGAATTTGAGCACGTCATCCAATACAAATATCAAAAGATTATTGGTGGATTTGCATACAATTCTCTGTGAAGTTAAGCGAAGAACGAAATGCAGCAATCTACAGTTGAATAAACTCAGCTGGCCCCGAATTTAATATCATAATAGCGTAAGAAAGATTCATATCGCAGTATATATCATATATATATATATATTCTAAACATTTATGTGAATTTCGGAAAAATTTTAATAGCTTGTGTGGCCACCATTGGCTTTTATAACCTCCTCATACCTGTTCATGGAGTGTGGAGATTTGTACACAATTGTTTTTATGATGTAGCTGTACGGCTTAGATGGTAACTATTTGCGCCAGTACAGGAGTTCTGCAGTAAAATTACACTCTTGTACATGTTCTTTGTGTATTTCACAAAGCTGTACTATCCACAAATTTCCCTCGTGAAATACACAAAGGTCCTCCTCAAGAACATAATTTTATTGTAGAAATCATACATTGTGGAACTACGATTCTAATATTTTTCAAATAGTGGGGAAAAATCCAGCGGTTGTTCATTTTGGTGCCTGCATTTGTTAAAACCGCGAAGTATTAAGATTTTTTCAATTGGTGTAGGAGATTGAGGTTTCAAACCGTGCAAAGCGCTCCTACCAACGGCTCCCTCGGAAGGATCACCGTTGTGTTGGTACATTATAACTTTTAGGGAGACACTTCGAAGACATTGTGCAAAAAAAAAAAGCCAGACATGAGATGGTTGACCTTATCGCCTCCAACCTTATTAATTGAACTGGGGGGTAGAGTAATAAAGGCATGTGGTAATGGCACGGTATTGTCGGACTCGGACAGCAACAGCTATCACTGCTATTCAATAAAAGGAAGTGAATTTACATCCACCCGGTGGTATATCAACAGAAAAATGTTGTATTTATTTTAATAGGGGTAAAATATTTGGTGAAGTGTCGAGTGGATGCGCAGGTAAAATAAGAGGAATCCGTACCTAGCAACATTTCATTTTGTGGAAATTGTCCTACTAAGATAGACTCCGGTCCTTTTCAAAGTTGACCAATCAGTAATTGATTATACCCATTTCATTTAACTTCCGCGGTAGGTGGTATACGAGTAGTTGCTGAGAAGCAAAGGGATGTGATAATGTTGTTCAGGATGTGTAAGTTCAAAAATTATCTATGAAAAGAGTAAGTGCTTATGCTGTACCTTCCTCAAATTCCTACTGGAACATAGGGATAAAAACATTCTTGCCCAAGTTTTTCGAAAAACGCCCCTGTCTCAAATGTAACTCGGTAGACGCCTTTCTCGACCTTATAGTCACCGGGAAGAAGGTCAGGACAGCGGCCATCATCATTAGTTTTGCTAAAACACTTTTGTTGAGTGCATTAATGCATAATGAAAACAAATTTACATACGCTACAGATAGAACCGTAAAATCACCGGAAGCGGTGTCCAGTCTTTCAATTTTGACGGCGACGTTACTACCAGGAATACCCAGCGAGGCAACCAGAACGTGGCAGGTTATCGGACTCCTTTTTGCAGCAGACATAGCCTGAGAGAAGAAAATCAGTGTTAATATATTTATTTAAATGTATCGGCATACTGTGATGTGATCTTTCACGTTGTTGAGGCGACTAACAGCAGAAGAAGACATGCAGACAAAAGACGTTTGGAGCGCTTTTGCCGTTTTTGCCAGCTTAAGTGTGACTTTCTGTTACCCAAAATCAGACCAATCATGATTTAAGCTGTCGTTAGTGCAATCCAGCGTGCAAATGTGAATTTAAATCCGTTTTTTTTTTTTTTTTTTTAGTTTCTTTTGTCCAGCGAGACATTATAGACGGAGGAATAACACATGTATAAACCAACTTTGACTATAATAATGTTTGACTTGCCGGTATGCTTCAGCAATTCACGGAGTCAGCCAAAAGCTTACAAAGTCCATAAGTCTCGTAGCTCGTATTTACTGCTAGAACATTACTGAAGGAATTAGTATCGTCAAATATATTGTTTATCCTTAAGCAGGACTTTATAGGGTAACATATTGCTATTCTGGGGCTCATGTTTCTTGAGTATATGCTATGCTACACCAGCGTTTTGTAGGGATCAGTAACTTTTTCTGTGTACAACTGATGGACCTGATTCATTGTAATCGACTTTACTAACGTAGTTCTTTGCATCGATAAATACGAGCTGACAACAAAAGAAAGTGTTAGCCGATGCGTGACATCTAATTGTCCCTTTCCATTTACCTTGGCAACGATTTCTCCACCAAGCCAGGTTGAATAGCGCTGATATTGCTTTTCTTTTAATACAGTAAAATAATCTGGTATCCGTAAGAAGTTTATCAGCCGTGGTTGCGAGTCGCCTGCATTATCTGAGTTTGGAAGAAACGCCTGGACTTCCGATTTTAGTCTACCCTGAAGCTGTGCTAGCTGACTGCAGCCTCCTGTCAATACGATATTTTCCCATAACTTTGGTCGAATCTCTGGAGGCTCACAATTCATCACAGCCAAGCGTAGTGCCTCATTCAGTGATAACGTATCTGTATTCAATAAATGAACCGCAAATAATGGATCGACCAATTGATGGCGATAGGAACCAAGTGGAAACTAAATTTAAATGAGATCAGGATATGATGAAAAACACACAGAGACTCAACTTACCTTGTGACCTTTGTATTCTATCTCGATAACTTCTGGTACTTGGGTTATGTCGTCATCTTCCTTTGCCACATCACCATCTGTAAATTCTTCTACCGCCGCTGTTGGTGCAGCATCCAAGGCGGTGGGTAATTCAGCCGCAAGCAAGTTATCCTTGACAATGTGACCAACGAGAACATTACAAACACCTGGGCTCTCTCTGACAAATCTTGCGAATTCCTTATCCAACGGTATTTCTAGACGTCGAAACTCTTCAACCAGGGTGGTGTCTTGCTGCATCTTCTGCAGCAAGTAGTCATCAAAGTGGTCTCCTCCGATCGAGATAGAAAGACTGGATTGAGGTTGTACGATACTGTCAACAACTACATTGACATCTAAAGGGAGAAATGATACACTACATGAGTTGTTGAATAGAGGATATGGAATTTACCAGTGGTAGTATGACCGATATCGATGATGATGCCAGATACAGATCCACAGCCATAGAGAGCGAGAAGCGGCTGTGGCGCAATGTATATTCCAGGAACGTTAAAGTTTTCAAAGAAAATTTGTACTATGCGTTCATGCTCTGCCTTCGTCCACTGGACCGGAACGGTTAAGAGTACCGGACTTTCGTTGCGATACTTCTTAAGGCCAAGCTCTTTGAAAAGTACATGATGCCTGGTGTTTCGCGAGTAAGAACTATGCGATCTGGCTGATATTTCAAAGCTTACCAGCTAGCCTCTAAATCCTGCCATGAAACGATATTGTTATTCTGGATCGGATGATTAAATTCTGCCATGGAAGTAATCTATTAAAGCGCAACACGAAATTCAGTGATGTCGTAAAAATGCTGGAATAATGCGTACAACACTTGGTGGTTTGTTGGTGTCATGCATCCCTATGCCTGCTTTGGTCTCATAGGCGCCGACATCGATGACTACGAAATTCTCTTCTCTTAACATTAACGTCATGGTTGGTAAAACGCGTTATCTAGCAGCTCGGTTGCACAGGCACTTCGCCAACCAGCAAGCCACAACCATGGAAGTTTAATACCCGCACGTCACTTGAAATTCAGACGATCTTTATTTGGGAATTGCAACGGACATTCAGGACTGACGGCTTAAGGACACTCATATAATCTCTATCAAAGCGACTACTGAATAACTTCTTAATAAAGGGGAGTTTTGTCAGGAAATCTCACTCCAATACTTTTGTCAAACCGCAATAATTAAACATAAGCTAAAAGCATTCGAGGGTAGGGATGCCCAGCTTTGAGATCGTTTGCTACCTAGAAGTACGCAAGAGGTGTAATATTTGAATAAACTAACAGCTATCTCGAGAATGTTTTAGGTTAGACTTATGCTCGTTCACTTCTTCCGAAAAACCTCACTCTTTGGCACGTAATCTGAGGGGAAGAAGTACCGGAGAGAAGTGCCCGACAAAACTCCATAATAAAGGCTGATAGTAAATAAATGTTAGTGAAATTCTTGAGCATCCATAGCCTAAGTGTCTGTAAATGGGAGTCCATAAATTGAGTTTCTGTAAATAGAGTGTCCATAAATTGAGTGTCTATAAGCTTGAGTGTCCATAAACTCGAATATTCGTTTATAATCTAAGTATCCATCCAAAAGACTCGCTTTATAGACACTCAGGAGTTTCGTTAGCGTTTATTAAATGCCAGCCTTTATTAAGAAGTCATTTAGTAGTCGCTTTAATGGAGGTTACGTGAGTGTCCCTAAGCCGTTAGCCCTGAGTGTCCGAAGCAATTCCCCTTGGTCAATACATTACCAGTGCTAGCGGCTTACATAGAACTAAATGCACAACAATGTCTTTTATCTCTGGGTTCTTCAGGAGTACCTTGCTCATCAGTCCGATCCTGGACGGTAAGGCAGTTTCATAGTTAGGATATCGAAGTTTGGGTTGTCATGATGCCTGACATTTTGGTTGAGAGGGAAGCAAGCAATTAGGTTACCCTAACGATTCACATGGAAATTATCGACACCGCCGACATCCAAACCGCATATTTCAGCAGTTGCCTCTAACGTTCTTTCAGATATTTCAGTCTCCTGAGAAAAAAAAAGTAGTAGTCTGGCGTCAGGCATACGTTTCTCCTAGTTGCAGACATAAAGAGAAGCTGATAGAAAGGCAAAAACAAAATATTTTCCCCATTCATAAGCTTTACAAAAATTATACGATAGGTAGTTAGACAAGAAATTGATATTTACTGACGTATGTCTAAAGATATAGTATCTTATGCCCTTCCATGTACTTTCTTCAAACCTTTGACTTTGATAGGTGTAGACCCATTAATACATTGATATTATTGATAGAAATTTCGTTTTGCTTCCAGTATTGTCGGTTCAAGCATTTCTAGGGCTGGTATTTTTCACTTTTTTTTAAACCTTACGTTTTGTCCGGTGCCAGACTTGTTCAACTATATTCAAATCTGATGATTTTGCTAGCATGGTTTCTGGATGGACCTCAAATTTAATATATTTCTCGCCTTGTGTCAGAGAAGATTGACAATTTGCAAATCATTTCTATTTATCCGTCATCCTAACATGGTGAAACACGCTAAAAAATCGACCGGACCCTCCGATTTGGCCCCAGCAACTTCGTTTAAGTCTTTTTTAGTCATCTAGAACATAATGAACCAAATTCATGTTTCAGGCCCCACTCTAATACAACGCAAACGTACTACTTACTACGTAGAATATATTTAGAGCCAACAAAGAAATGGTATACATCTCCTGAAAAGCGTTTAACCAGCCACGCAAAGACATTAATGGCCATCCATCAACCAATAGGAAAATCACTATCTTCTGACATCAGGTCCCATCGTCGTTATATCGGGAAGTTATATTTTAATCCCCGCAATTGCAAACAGAGAGCGAGCATTGTGTGACCATTCGCTTTCACTTTGTATCGCTCTTGCAATGGTTGCTCATGCATTAAAACAAAATGGCGCCTCTTCCATTAACAAATTGTTAGGACCCTCGGACAAAGTCAAATACATATCCTTTTTTTTCGATTTGTCTTCGACATTAGTGCCTGAAACGACGACATTATATGCAACCCTTGACTCCATAGCACTGTACAGATGTTAGATTGAATACCACAGCTGAACATGCAATCAAACACCGTCTCGTGCTTATATTACACGAAGAGGAGAGTGCAGCTAAAAATGGTGTCGAGGCATGGTATGCTGCTTAAACGCAGAGAGACAGAAGGAGCAAAGAGAACATTATTGCTGATAACAATAAACGAAGTCTGTTGGTGCTAGAAGATAGAGACGAGCCTGCTATGCCACCTGTTTTTCTTAACTTGTTGCCAATATATGCCAGTTTTAACATTGATATCTGTAAGTACGAAAAAAAATATCTACAAGTATAAAACAATAAGCTAACGCGGTGGGAATTAAAGCGCAAGCTAATACTATTGATAAGGCAGCACAAACAGGTAAATTGTATCGACCATACAGAGAGATATACTGATAAGATTATATTTGGGAAACAAAAAAAAAAGACCTTTTAGTTACGTTTTCAGTCGATATGATTACTGTCAGTATGACTTTTTCTGATAAAGAGGTCATGTCCGAACTCCTGGCTGAAATTAGGGAGCTCGTTTCGGTAGCGCGTAAGTGAAAAATGATATCGATATACAAGTACATTAACCCAAAATTAAGTTAAACATGGGTATACCTCTGAAAGCGATAGTCACGGCTGGGTCAAGGGGTACGCAAAGTACTGCTGTGAGTACAGTTGCCAAAAATCTTGACCACGGCCTGACAAATACTATAGCAGAGAAAGTCAAACGTGATGCAAAGTTATCACGTGCAAAGACGGCACCCTCTAGACATCCTAGCGCACTGCCCTATGTATTGCCGCTAGAGAGACAAGAGTCCATTGCACTTCTGAATCTACGTCGTGCTGGATCCGTTATGACGAAGAAGTTCAGAGAAATCAGTTTGAGAGGCGCCAAAAAGCACTGGGTAAATGCGCGTTTAAAAGATCAAGAAGACAAGTTTGTTACATGGAATGATATGAAGTAAGGACTGATGCTGTCCAAGCGAAAAGCTCAAAAAGGAGAATAGCCTATTTGTTGGGACATGGAACGTCCATGGAAGTTTGCCGGATCGATCATTGTCTCAATGGACGTTGGGAACACTGAAAACAGACGATGGAAAGGAGTTTGATCCCGATTTTTATGCAATCGGGTTAGTCTATCAAGAGCGTTGTAAGTCATCTGATGACCTTTTTTGATAGGTTGCAAGAAATGGAAACAGATACTGGAGCGTATTTGCGATACGACCCTACAAAGGAAACAGCATGGGTCAATGCCATATTAGCTTCACTAGGAGACAAGGCGAAAGACTACTGCAAAGTGAGTTATGGGCTGTTGATTAGAAACGGATTGTGACAGAGAAACCATAGATTGCATCCCAACAATTGGTTACCATGTTGCTCATTGTGATTGGCAAAAACTGCCACAAAGCACATATATCCGAAGTATCTACATGTTATGCTGGTGTTGGATTGATGAATATGATGGTAGGTTCTGAGATGATTCATATAGGCGAGCTGACTCTATCTAGGGTAACAAAGGTGGAATCGGTGTTCGCTTTCGTTTCCGCGACAGCTATTTCTGCTTTGTCACAAGTCATCTAGCAGCTTTTCAGGATAAGACAGAAAAACGCAATCAGGATTTTGCAGAGATTTCCAAGAGACTTGTGTTTTCTCACAAGGTAGATCCCCGTATGGACTACGTAAATTATTCTTGGAACGATGGAGGTGATGAGGGAGTTACTTTCCTGGAAAACAACGGTGTCCTTCGCAACTGGAACCAAGAAGCATCGATTTTCCATGCAGAGTAAGACTGTTGAACAAAACCATGGAAAACAGAACTGATATTGGTATAGTCACGTCATATGGATGGGCGATCTTAATTATAGAATAAACCTTACTGAGCCTGAGATTAAGACGCGCTTACGACAGCGACAACTGGACTTCTTATTGGAGTACGATCAGGTAAATAGGGATTCGGCAGGCGAAATAGATAGCTAACAGCAAGAAAGCTCTCTATTGAGAGGGAGGCTGGACGAACGTTTACAATGTTTGAGGAAGGGCCAATCAGTTTTTTACCGACTTACAAGTTTGATTCGGGAACGAATAACTATGATTCGAGGTAAATGATAGCTATCTGGTTGTTCTTAATATGAAGACGTCTATACATGCAGTGAGAAGCGAAGAGCACCTTCATGGACTGACCGCATTTTATGGAAAAAAGAGAACCCAACTTTTTTTGAAAGTGAGAACAAGACTCCGCCGAAGTTGGAATTGGTTGCTTACGGAAGTTGTATGGATATGATGCTGAGTGATCATAAGCCAGTACGCGCTCTTATACGCGCAAAGGTACGGTTTTTGGCGTCTGCACCAAGCTTACACATTCATTTAGTCCCGTATGATTGATAGTCGGAGACAAGAGGTCACGAAAAAATCTCTCGTTCAGCAGCTGACCGAGACCCAGGACAGTATTACCAAAGGCCAGATATCTACCTCGTTTATCGACTTTGGAGATGTTCAGTTCATGGAATACAAGGAGAAAAAACTTGTCTTGGAAAATACTGGCCAAGTATTGGCGCCTTTCAAATTCATACCAAAGATGGATGAACAGCAGGTCTGTCCATCGTGGTTGAATATTCAGCCTATTTCTGGTGTTCTCGGTCCAGGTATGTTTTATCGATGGCAACCCTATAACGTATACTGATCTGTATGTATCAATGTATGTTACAGGCGAAAAAGTGATGATTCAGTTTGACTTGATGATTGACCCGAGTATTTCTGCGCCGTTTAATGAGGGCAACCAGAAGATCGATGATATCCTTGTCCTTCACTTAGAAAACGGCAACGATTTCTTCATCGTTATCTCAGGAAAATACATCCGAACATGCTTTGGTGTCCCTCTCGATCGACCTTCTAATATGACAGTGCCTGTAAGCGAGGTAGCAGTGACACGTTTGCCGAACGGAAACAATCAACTACAGGGCCAGCATGCAACACTTCCAAAAGAGCTATGGCGCCTTTTAAACTTTTTATGGAACAGGCATATGTTTTGTATTGTACGTGTAGGATGACTTAGACCTTTTGTTCTCATATTTCCTTTGCTAGCCGACCCTGTTCATAGACCATGGCGACCGTGTTCTTTCCGATTATATCCGTAAATGTTTAGATATGGACGAGTCATTCGATTCGGTGATCCAGATTGTTGACGATACCAATGATAAAGATAATAATTCGCCCGCATCACCAACTCCAGCGAAAAAAGAAGAAAAACCTGCTGCGAGAAGCAGTTCATCTGATACAGTATCAACCTACAATGAAAGAGAGATAGCTGCTGCCAATTCAATGGTGGATGTCTTGGTGGCATTTTTGGAGTGTCTTCCTGAGCCTGTCGTGCCCGCAAGTATGTACCTTAGCGCCCTGGAGGCCAGTGAGTCACTGGAAGCAATGAACCTGGTAAAATTTATAACTTATAGATATACATTGATTAACGCATTCTACTGTAGCTGATCGACAGCCTTCCCCACGCCCATCTTAATGTGCTACTCTGTATTACTAGCTTCCTAAAGGATGCGATCAAATTTGCGCCTGCTTCTTGCAAGCAAGAGCGAAGGGATCATATCGGTAAATAGTCATAACGTAGACATGTAGATTTGGTACTTATCAATCTATGCGATAGTGGAAACGTTTACCGTATTGCTGCGACCGAAGGTCGATTTCAAGGAACGCAACCCTGCTAGTGCAAAAGAAAAGCGAGAAAAATTCGTCTCTCAGTTGTTGAGAACTTAAAGTGTCAGCATAAATCATTTTCCACGCAATAATGTGCTATTTCTTTTTTGTTGTTTTATTGGTGTATGATGCCAGGTGAATGTGCACTGATTCTGTATTCCACAGTTTACTCTTACTTTCGAGACTATATGTGTTTCGGTTAATCCTGCAATTTACACACGGCACCAACGCTCTTATACCGTACCTTGATTTTCTTCACATAGAATTCAAGTTCCTTACCCTCAAGAATGTAGCCATCGCAACGACCGGACTGACCGGGACGCGAAGCGATGATAGCTAATGATTGTATAAGCTTTTCTATTGCAGCTGATGATGATGTTTGTTTACCATAGAGACGACCAGCATTAAACTGATCGGCCAAAAGTTGATCGACCTTGGCATTCGTTTTGCGAGCCTCAATCTTCTTTTGGACGCTGTTGGATTTTTTCTCGGTCGCAGTTTCAGTCTCAGCAGCCTTCTTCTTGCCAAGTGTAATGTCATAGTGAGATTCGTACCATTGACGGAAAGGAGTAGCATCGATCTGAATAATGGCGCCCTTGACAAGGGTGTTGGTGCGGACCAACTCGTTGTTGGAGGCGTTGTACACCACAGTCAAGACACGAGTTTTGCGCGACACACCCTCAGAACCCCAAGAGAAGTTACCGGCTTCCAAACGGAGAGCGCGGTGCTTGTAGTTGCCACCACGGACACGGACCAAGTGAATACGCTTGGCTCCGAGCTTAGTGCTGGCGGGTTGACGACCCAACTCAAACCTAGAATTATCATAAGTTTTCTGCTCATACTGTTTTGTTTCGTACTGTTGCATTTACTTTCTCTTCTTTCTGTACTGAACGCGTCTGGCACCGGTGGCACTAATGACATGACGATGAGACGATGGGAATGCACATGTCTATTTTCGTTCAGGGACGCCAACTTACGCTCGCTTATGCCTGGAGTCACGACTAATACCTTCAATCGATTGTTAGCACTATATTCGAAATGGATGCATGCATCTATCGCATGGATACAGCCTTACCCATCCTGGAATGAAGGAGGGATCTTCACTTCCCAGGCATCCGGTCTGATCCCGTTGGTTGACTGAGTTTGATTGCTTCCACTGTGTCCAGCATACCGTACTTGATTGTACCTGTCGGAAGGAAACCTCAAAACTCCGAGTATCCGAAGCGCTGCCTATTAGAACACAAAAGTTTACCGAGAACTTTAAGTAATTGTTTAGTCGATAAAAAAAGAGCGAGTGCTATCGCTATGTAATCCAATCTATAATTTCATCAAACCAGCTCACCTTCTAACTGTATTTTGCCTGTTAAATCAAATCACTGACCTCAGAAACTCCCTGCTTAAAAAAAAAAGAAGAAGAAGGAACGGCTTTTCCGTGGAGTTTGTGCTGTTACAAACAACAATACGGGAAGGCGCCGATAAGAATCTGAACGTTATCCTAGGGACCATCCGTCGCATTCTTTCCGCCAGATATGCCAAAAAAAAAGTAGCGATAGGAGGATTTTGGAGAGAGTACTGCATTGACAACTATGATAATGCTATGATAAAAGCAAAGAAAGCAGATGAGATTAACGTTCAAAGGCTATGGACGAAGCTGAGAGCTCCAAGAATGGAGGTCCCGGAGATGAAGCCCAAGAAACAGAAAACAATGACACCATAATCAGAACCGTCTCGGCCCGGTTGTCAACCGTTCTCAGAGAAGATTTGGAAGAAGATATGAGAAAACCTTTCCTAGAAACTGTCTTGACATCTGCAGAGCAGGCAGCCAAATGCATCGATGATTTTGCTACTGTACCAAAAGGTAATTGAAAGAAAGAATTACGAACGCTGGTACCTCACTAAAACTCATTTTAAACTAGCAACTTGAGGCCTTGAAGAAAGAGAGGAAGAGGAAAAAAAAAGGAAGAGGATGGGGAACAGGACGAAGAAACGGAGGACAAGGAAAGGATCAAGCTGTGTAGTCCTACAAGCTGGGATCGCCCAGGTTACGAGTCCAGCACAAAATATCTAGATATCGAAACTCTGCATCAAGTCATCTCTCAAGATTCGAAAAAAATGATCACTTTTAGTGGAACAGACTATGGTTTGAGAGTCTTGGCGACGACTGTCCCACTTACATACGAGAGTGTCACTCTTCACTTTGATTTGTACAATCAAAAATTTGGTGCTACGCAAGCCGTCTCGCCTGCCCCCGAAGCGATGTTGCGACTTCCCAAGCGAATAAGAATCAAAGCTGGCTACCTTGAGGAGAGCACTCTGTGTCGAAAATTTCGCAGGAAACACGAACAAAGGGAAAAGGTATGGTGCCGATAGTCGCCTACTACAATACTCATTTCGTACTCTAGAAACAACCGACGATCTATGAGGTAGAAAAGGAACTTCAAGAAACTTTATCTGCTTCCACCACCACGATCTAACAGGTTATTGAATTGCAAAGGTACATTTCTTTTGTTTTTTCTCCTATTCCGATCTGATCTTGTTTCATATCAGACGAAGAGAAGTTGCCGTAGGCAACTAAGGCAGTTTTACCATTCAAACCGCGCACATAACGAAAAGCGCACGCAGCAGTTATTTACTGATCGTATTTATGATCAAGTTGCGGTGCAGGAGTGGAAGTTTGTTAACACAGCTACCATCACCGAAAAAGACAGCAGGCAAAAGGCCATACCAATCGTGGCTATCGGAACGCAGGGAGCTGGTGTCGGCTCCCGCTTGAAAGGTGATGTTAAGCGAGGAGGAGCATGGCTGCGCAGACGCCATCGTCGATAGTGCCAGTTGCAATGACGGATGAGCACAGAAGCTCCCAATTGTGTGTTTATTGTTTTGAGCGAGTTGAAAGACCAAAAACCCGAAGGAAGAAAAAAGGCGAATGGAAGACGATAAGGGTGAACGGCGCATCACAATGCTTGAATCCAGAATACATTGCGTACAAATCTGGATATGCAACACAGAATCGAGACACACAAGCAGCGCTTGCCATCGGTCTGGCATCCGACAGAAGCACACTATCACCATGCAACCCCAGCATATTTTTGGCTGGAAACCCTTTCGTACCCGGCACCACCTATCATCGATAAGTTTTCCTCGGTATTATTTTGTATACCTTTATCATGTCGTTTGTGATGTAGGTGCGTAAATCAACCGTGGCAGCTCTTCAAAGAATAAGCGTATCTTTTGTATTGTTCGTAGTTAGCATTTCTTTTGATGTAGGCTAAGTGGACGGTAACCCGTCGCCGTAACGGAAGTTATCGGGGCCTCTGGTTCAGGTAAGGGAAATCCCTCTTGACGCTTTTCGCTGAATTACAAATGTCACTTAGGGCTCTGATATAGGAAATAATGCTATAGCAGCGCTGCATAGGTAAAAATTTGAGAGCAAGAACTGTGCACTACTAAAGGCAACAAAGACTATGGATAATTTCGTGTGCTCCGTTGATCAGAGGACAACGTAATATGACATAAGCTTACCCAAGTCATGATTGGAAAGAAGACAGCTTTCGAGAACAAGTTCAAAATTTGATATAAGATCAAAATGCCATTTAAACGTACGTACGGAAAAGAGGGGGTTGAACATCTGAGCAATAAGCAACTCTCGTAAATGCAGTTGCAGTCACGCAGACAACCGTATTCCTCCTTCGCTTCACTATGCCTAAAATCATTCGATCGTCAGTCGTATCGTCCTCTGATCAGACTACCCAGCCAGAAGAGCATCGACATGCTCTTCATGTGTACTACTGTTTATGTTCGGAATTTATACTCGTCATCGATGCCGATCTGCGACAGCTTCCACGGAGACGAACGGATAATGCAATCATCATTTCCAACACTCGACGAACGTACAAGTTAAATGCGGAAGCAGATGATTGTGTTATTTTGAAAAGGTAAGGCTAGATATCTTAGGCGGAATAAGTAACTGAAGTATGTGATGCAGACGTGATGGCTTCGAAAAGCAGTATCGATACCGATGTTCAAGTAAGAGCAGCTCTTTCCTTTTTAGAATCGGACAAATAATTTTTTTTTATGGTAGGATGTAACTTGTGGATTGCGTATGAAATGACTGAAAACCGTAAACTGGGACCGTATACTTATTTGGTCGACTGTGCATTAACTGATGTCCAAGGCCGTGCACCACCCAATGCGGTAGAGGAGGTACCATCTATTCCAGTTCAAGGCAGCTCGTAGCAACTTTTCTTCATACCGTTTCATTCAAAATAAACTATTCTCACTGTAATGAATAGAATAGTGCAGGAGCGTGTATTTTTGTGTATGTTCAGACATAATTATGCAATGCTTTTTCTTTTCTTTATTTTACACCAGATCAGTTGCGAGAATGAACTCACATAGCTATTACATATCAAGAAAACGCCATGCCCTGTGGGTATAAAGATAAAGATGACAAGTATTAAAGTTGATGAATCATAAACATCGTACGAACGGTTTATGTTTGGGTGTTACCCACGTTCAATGTGTTGGTATTGACCTGGAGAGGTGAAATAATAGAGAACTCATTATTTCTCGTTAGTAAAGGAGAGTTTTTTTTTTTTTTTCAAAAACAAGCTCCTCACTGTAACATCGTAGTGTCAAAACCTGCACATTCAAACAACTATCGATAAGTGATGCAAGCTCACGCTAAAGATTTAAATTTTTAAAATATAGGTAAATTTCTATCACAATAAGATATATTACTTATGTTGTGTGGGAAAGGAGACAACTGGCAAAAGATCCATCACGATCATGCTCCAGAAAAAAAACAGTCTCAACGCCGAAACAAAAGAAAAATGGCCTTTCTTTCCGCCACTCGCGTTGTGTGTAACATTGGCCATGTTGCTCTCGAAAAAGGGCACATCTGTCCGAAGCAGAGATGTCATTCTGAACCTCATCGTCGCGATGTTTGTGCTTTTAGCTCTTGTCCCAAGTGTAAAAGCGTGGGAACAAGGTAAGGAATGAATAAGGATGTCATGTGACTAAATGAATGGACGCGATCTAGCTGATTTTGAGATTTTTGACCTTGTTGATGAGCTTGAAAAGGCGGAAGGAAAAGGTGTCAATTTCTATAGCTGGATGAACATTTCAGTAAGCTCATTTTGAAGAAGTGTTTTTGATTTACTAAGCGTTTGTCACTGTAGCCGGGTGCAACTCCTTCTGAAATCAGCAGAGCTTATAGAAAGTTGTCTTTACAACTTCAGTAAGCACCCTTTTATATCAAAACTTGTATAGATCTAACAACTAAATGCAGCCCTGATAAAAATGTTGGAGACGCTCATGCAAAGGAAAAGTTTGCTCGCCTTGGCAAGGTTGCCGCGATTCTACGCAACTCTGGCAGCCGTGAACGATACAACTTCTTTTACAAAAATGGCGTTCCACGCTGGCGCGGTACAGGCTACTATTATGCACGTTTCCGTCCTGGACTTGGTTCAGTTATCGTCTTTTTGGTCTTGCTGACGGCAGTCATGCAACTAGTGGTCAAATGGATCAATTATCACCTGGAAAAGAAGAAGATCTTGCAATTTGTTGAAGACGCTAGAGCCGCTCTGGCTTACAAAGTGCCCAAGGGCCATGGTGCTCCAACGCTTGGTCGAAGCTATATTGACGTTGGTCGACGCACTTTGGCTTGCGAAGTCAAGTCCGACACACATTTGATCGTTTACCCAAATGGTGACGATGAGCCGGTGCACTTGAATGTGGATTGGGTTCCGAAACCAAAAGTGACTGACGTGTATTTAATTCATTGGCCAATGTCTATTGTGCGCAAATTGCTAGGCATCAAGCCAGCGGAACCCAAATCAGGCAAGGAGGAGGATGAAGTCGAAGACGTTGCGGATGTCGAGGAGGAAACAACCACGAAAAAGAAGAAGAAGAAGAAAACTGAAGCTGTATCTGTAACAGGAACAAAAGTTGGTGGACGGCGACGAGCTGTGAAAAAATGAAAACCTGCATGCATTTTAATAGAATCCGCTTCATGTTTCACGCTTTTAAAAAGCCAAATTCTGTGCTTGATAAGAGTTTAATGTTATGATAAGAGATATATCACAGGTGGCTCATTCTAATTGTCCTTCTAACCCAATCATCGAGATGCAACCAGTCATGCCTAAATGACAATCACTTTCTCAGACCTAATTTACACGATCACTTATATACATTGACACTAGAAGCTGATGGTCTGTTAATACTCCCCAAACTACTCAGCGCGATGTGGTTGAGGTACTATATCTTCTCGCAATCTTAGGACAAATATGCTCCATTACCTCTGGTTATAGAATAGATACTTCTGCCGTAGTATCCCTTGTCCAAATCAATCTTTGACAGATCCTATGAACGCTTGGTGAGGTGCAGTTTTTATCAGGTTTGCAGTTAACCAGTTATAAAGGGGTGTGAGGAAGAGTGATCTTGATGAACAACGACTACACCCCTGTGCACAAAGAGAGGTTAACCTGGCCAATCACAAACATTTAGGATATATTTTCTCTGACCAGATGCGTTGTTGTGTTATCCATGATATTCTTTATTAAAAATGGATGCACCATAATTAAGACAAAAAATTGAGAATTCTTTACAAACTTGTATCTCTTAAATCTGATATTTCTTTTACACAATGGAAGCTAGCCATTAATTTATTAAACTTTCTTACGCACTATCATCGATCAATGGTTTCTCAACAGCTTGCAATTCTGGAAACAAGTTTGCATAGTCCTCTGGATCTGCCAGACTCTCAGCTGTCTTGTTTCGATTCTTGCTCACAAGTTCGGCTTTCCAAAGCTTGACAATTCGGGACATTTGATCTGGAGCATATGTTCTTGCGAACATTGCAGCCTCTGGTATGCGCTCCGTTTTGATCAAAAGTTCGAGAACTTCTTCGATAGCACCAAGTTCGAATAGCGCAGTAAATGCGATGTTGTTTTTTCCTTGCGCGACTGTTTACTCCGTCAGTAACATGAATTTACGAGTTTGCTCAGCCTACCTGCCAGATCTGCGACCTCTCGTACACCTTGACGGTTACCATTTGATGTATAAAATAGCAATAATCCGCTAAGATCCTTCGATTTTTGAAGACATTCCTCTGCCAAGCCAAACTTCCAGGCTCCTAGAGCCACATCACCCAGCGTTCTCCATTTGGGTTCGGTGTCTACTGTACGTGCAATATCTGTGGCAATTTCCAATTTTCCGAGCTGCAAGGCAAGGTCAAACTTTTGATCCATATCCGTGGAAACTTCCAAAGCAAGTTCCTTCATGTCCTGAGACTCCAAGAAGCGTGCAATATGGCTTCGTTGATCGGTTGGAATTGTAGGCAAGAGTGCAGTTGCTGCCTCGAGATCACCGCGAAGTACTGCTGTTTGGTATTGGATCACATTTAGGGACAAAGCATAGCTGTATACATTCACATCCTGTCAAGTATCATCAATAATTCATCCTACACATCCAATGTATACATACTCTATCGGCTAGATATACGCGGTTGTCCTTAGGAGCATAACCTAAGAGGTACATTTGCCTAGAAGTAATGTTAGGATATTGCCGTGTGCAATTTCAGTCAAAAGTACGCACTTATCGAAATGGCTGATGGTGAACGTTTCGCCACCGACCAAGTAATTCATGCGATTGGCATTGTTGGTGTAGATGAAACAATCACCAGCCCATGTACCAGTCTTGATGCTGCATTTTTTATATTTGATTAGAAAATAGCTTATATACCAAACTCGACTGAACTCACGTTTCTGCAATTTCCGTGACAAATTCGAAAGCTTCTTCCACACCTTCTTCGCCTACATCACCGCCATTTTCAACAAAGTGAACATAAGCTTGGGCGTTATATCGGAGTACGTAAAATGATTCCTCGCAAACAATAGCAACAAGATCGCGTGCATCCGACCAGAAGACCTACAATATGGTCAGCGATATTATCATGCGATAGAGTACTGACATTTTTAGCTTCGACATCAATGCGTCTGACGACCGAACCAGTCTCCCAATCGTAGAAGTTAAGGAAACCACTAGAGCGCACACCAAGAAGAGCACCACCGAAAATACCTTCGGCGGCGTAGTTCAACTTGGGAAGCAATCCGGCACGCTCCTTGAAATTTTTGAAGATCTTTACCCTTGAGGAAGACTCGCGTACTGCGTACCTGATGGTTTCAGAGGTGAGATCGGGCACAGTTCACTCCTTTTGACTTACAAGTTTGAGTCTGCTGCCCAGACAAACTCTAAACCGCTTCCAAAGCTCTTGTTTCTCCATGCCAAGGGAGTGTAGATAATATACTCGCCGTCGCCACAAACGACGACAAAACGTCCATTCGGTGAATGCTGCAAGCTTTGAGGATAAACTTCGCAGCTTCCCAAACCTCTGACGGGCAAAGAAAGGCGTTCACCATCCTTGACTTGCTCGTCTATCATGCCATAACATGATCAACAATGTGACACAGCAAATATACAAGCTTACCAACACCCGTCTTGATGTTTGCAGTCTGGATTTCAGAATGCTTTGCCCAAATAATTTTACCAGAGGTATCCATCGACACAGCGGGTTCTTCTCTTCCCAACTTGATGACAACGGAGCCATCATCAAAACCGAGCGCAACATTGTTTCCACCCTTCTGATATGACATGCACCATGCGCGCTCCAGGCCATAGTTCAGTGTATTCTCCAAACGATATGTATCTGAGTGCCAGATACGGACGGTACCATCTTCAGAACCGGAAATAATAATTGGCAATTCGGGATGGAAAGAGGCGAAGTTGACATTCTGACTATGTCCCTCTAATGTTTGCACACAGTTCTTGTTCTGGTAATCCCAAATCTTCACCAAGCTACATATTGCAGTAGAATGTCAAAACCATGCTCCCTTTTCCGCTGGATTTACTTACTTATCATCCGCACAAGAAATTAGATAAGGCTTATCACCACCGTGGTAATAGTCCACGTAGTTGATACCCTTTTCGTGTCCTTCGAGCGTAAAATTTGGAACGTTTGAACCCAGAGACCAGATTTTGACAAAGCCGTCGAGACCAGCCGAAGCAAATGTGTTCGAGTCTTTTGGATTAAAGGTCAAGTGCATGACAAAGTGCGAATGGCCCTCAAACACCTAGCATAGGATGAATCAGGGTCAAGCAATACAGAAAGAAAAGCACTACGAACCTGGACACATTTCCATCCTTTTTCCCAATCCCACAAACGAATGGACATGTCATCCGATCCCGAAAGAACAAGTGGTTGTGTGGGGTGAACAGCAAGACAACGGATGTAATCAGGGTGGCCCTCGAAACTGGCAACCTTTTCATGAGTGTTGTAGTTAAACACCCGGATTTGCAAATCGTCAGAGCCGGTGATGATCCAGTTCTTTCTTGCAATAAATTTGGCCGCTCGCACTATACAAAAAGTACGTATTATTTTCCTGCATCCTGTTTCATAATATCATGGAGTATTACCAGGCATTTTGGTGACTTCAAACGTTTTCACCAACGCCTAAAGATGGTTCGTTACTTGTCATGACCCACATGGCAATCTTACCTGAGTCTCATAGTTGTAAATGTAGACTTGACCATTGTATAAACTCGCAAGCACCCAAGGTTCTGTTGGATGCAAGTCCACGCTTTTGACACGGTCCGAACGCGAGAGTAATTTACGCTAACGATGTCTTATATCAGAGACTCCATGTTCCTCCAATAAAAGAACATTACCTTGATATCTATTCGCATACCCTAAGAAAATCAGATGCTTAAGTTAGTCATCTCTTCTGTAAGTCCTCTGTTTCCGAGTTTAAATTATATAACTGTCTCTCATTTTATCAGGTCTAGATGGCACGCGCTCCCATCCGTGTCTCGTTCTCCTTTCCGTCTTCTGAAAAAGAAAAGAAAAGATGTACCATGTTTTGTTCTTCTCAATGGTTCGAAGATCGTCGTAGTTCGAATTAAAAGCTGGCGAACTGATGAAGAAAAAAAGGGACTTGCGGGACAAAATAGACGTCGAGCGCGAGTCCAGCATATCTGGGGGCAATTCAGCCAATAGTATTTTGTACAGTCCTCTGACCAGAGCAACCAAACGCTGGTGTAGTTTGAATCCCAGTCCCGGCCAATGAAGTATGAGTACAGGCGTAGCGAGTGGTGAAAGCTTGACAGCGTTAAACACAGCCCAAGTAAGAAAAAGAGATTCAGGAACAAAAGAAAAACTGTAAACACAAGCTTTGATAGTATGTCTACTATGAGAATATGAATCATTTTAGTTGCACCTCCACAAAGTAATAAACAACATTTATTTCCTTTCAAAGGCTTAATCTTATAAACATCAACCGATTTTCAAAGCATAGTTTTTTTTTTCACAGCAATTTACGTTGCCAATAATTGATTCCATGCAGAGAACGGCTGAATAACAATCTTTAGAAGTGTAAAATCTCTTGCGAAATCTTGTCATTTGAGCAAATGCTGTCACGTAATTAAACCCAAGGCCCATCCATTGAACGTAGTACCTCGGTTTTCTTACTGCTGCCGCTTGCTCTTTTTCCCAAAATAGATTTTATAGATGACGTTACAATAACGACAAACGTCTTGAGATAGAGTGACTATGCTACTCGTTTTTTTTTTTTTTTTGAAATAAAAGACATCGGTAGTCGGCACGTGGCATGATAATGCTCATTTGCATCACATTAACACATTTGGGATCAAGTTAACAAACAATATTTCGTGTTGAGTTTTTTGCTTTTAATTCAATGAAGTCAGGAAGATGGCCAGGTTACATAATTACGAATCCCAACTCAAGAAAGCTGAGACTAATAAGGTATACCATTTCCTTAAACTCTCGGATGTAGTTTTTGTATCTATCAACTGTTTGAAAGCCTAGAAACAAGACAATGCTTTATAAACTGTATCGCTCTAAAGCCATGTTTAACGTGGTTTATTTACTGGAACTCAAATAATCAATTTAGTTAAAGTTTCTCCGATTACCGCACGCTGCGCCTAGCCATTTGCATCCTTGCAGGTATAAGTTGTCTCGGCTGTGTCTCAAAATATAGTGATGATGTTTCCATATACGATGTGATACTTCTTCTCTTCGCTCTCTTGATGAGTATTACATATGGACCTATTTCTGCTAGAGAGCGGGATGAATTGGAGCAGTTATCGTGGGCAATTTACGCTCAGACCCCCCCGTGCGTCACCAACTAGTGCATACTGTATTTTTCACATAAACTTTATCTAATCAATATTTGGTGCCAATATGCAGAGCTCAGCTAGTTTCAGAGTGGAATAGAATAACAGGCTTTCACGAGGCTTACTCCGTAAATTGTTGTCATCTTGAACGTTCGGTCTAGCAGTTCAGATGTAGTCTGCTCTTTTTTTTTTCTTCCGTTTGGTGATGACTAAACGTGCCGGAGAAACTTCACGGCGTGATCATAGCTTGAAAGCTGTTTCTCGAGTCTAAAGTAGCCTTTGGTCTCGTAAAGGTTTTGCACTCGGTAAAAGCCTCAGCGAAAAACCTTAAAAATGTTAAGGAACTGTGTCTTCGTTTGAAGAGATAAATGTAGAAACGATTATATCCTGCATGAAAGAAATGCGATCAAGTTCATAGAGTTTGAGTAGAGTCACAATCCCGAGGAAAGAGAGAAACTTCCGTTTCTCTGGATCCGGTCTTATCTTTTTCTCGCATTTTATTATCCGAAACTATGGATGCACCCGTCAAGCCAATGAAATGGTGGTTCCACAGCGGTAAGACGTGCGAACTTACGTCTAGACGCTAATGCACAGCAGAGGTCAAGCAAGTTCATTTACTGTTCGAACCGTTCATCCTCAGCAGCGTACCAAGGCTCATTGGTGGTTATCTATTGGTTATCGCAATATGCTGGTCTGAGCGTGCCATCACATACTACATGGACCAAGTAGATTATGATTCCGCAAGCAACTTAGGACGTCGAGTTGTTCTACGTACTGCATTGTACGGGATAGTCACCATCTTACGGCTATGGTACATGTTAATCACCATGTACTTCAACACAGGATTGTTCATTGTCATTGTAAGTGATTGTGATACACCACGGTTTCTATGGATATTGACGGCACTGAATAGGTATGTGCGCTGACATCCGCTCAATTAGTTTCGGAATATCTGAAAGCGACTCGAAGGTAAGCAATCAAAAGGAGGGAAAAAATAGTTGTTCATTGATGGCAATCCAAAAAAAAAAAAAAAATTAGGCGGGGGGATTATAAGAACTGGGCGCAAACCTACAAAGAGCCACATGAGGAAGAACAACAACAATTGTTTGCGGCACCACATGAAGCATACGAACTTGTTCATGACACGCATCCATCGAGAAGATGACAAGGTCACCTGGAACGAATGAGTTTTATTTCTTTGTTATAAGATTAAGGGGCGATTGAGGATGTTTCTGAAAGGAATCAAAAAAAATAATGAATTTTCTTTCTCTCTTTCTTTCCCATATGTTTCTCTCCCCTATCTTTTGGTCACTATGCTTAGTGACAGTGGCTGTGGCATATCAGATTGGGACTGGTATTGCTGATATTACTGGACCAGTGACAGATATCCTTTTCATGGGTTATGCAAATCTGAGTCAAACCGGCGAAGGGATCTTACAACGTCTTTACGCTCGCGCATACATTGTTGATGATGGCAACCATCGCATTGTGTTTGTCAACACCGATACCCAATCAATGGGCGATATCGTTAAACAGAGAGTTATCGCACGGTTGCACGAACAGTTTGGAGAACTTTACACAATGCAAAATGTGATGCTGTCGAGTACTCATTCCCATAGTGGTATGGGTGGCTATTTGCAATATAGTAAGTCGTGATATTTCTTGTTTGCCACCCCTCCTCTCCGTCGTTTCCCGTTATCTCCCCCTTTTTCTTGACCCCGATAACGCTCCTTCGGAAACGACCGACTTATCCCCAATATTGAATAGCTCTGTACGAGATATCTGTCCTTGGATGGATTGAAGAAACCACGCAACCTATGGTCGATGGCATTGTCCGGTCCATTGTGCGAGCGCATAACCGCCTTGAGCGTGGCACCATCTCGCTGTCAATGGGTGAACTCTTGAATACGAACATCAACCGGTCACCGGCTGCCTACCTTCTCAACCCCGCTAAAGAACGTGCGCAGTACAAGTACGATGTTGATAAGGAGATGACAGTGCTCGGATTTAGAGGCCAAGAAAGTAACCAGGACCTTGGACTCATTAGCTGGTAAGGTTATCGCCCGTTCGCACAAAAGGTTTTAACTTATTTTTGTTTAGGTTCGCCGTTCATGGTGTATCAATTAACGGAACAAATCGATTGGTCAATGGAGACAACAAGGGATATGCGGCCTATGCCACGGAGCGGCAAATCAACAAGGATTTGCCAGGAAAGGGGCCCTTTGTGGCTGCGTTTGCCCAGGCCAATGAAGGTGATGTAAGCCCGAACACGTTAGGGGCATTCTGCACAGGAACAGATATCCCATGCGACGGCTCGCGTGATACCAGATGTCCATCAGGATCGATTTGCTTTGGTCGGGGGCCTGCGTGGAACGTGAGTGACTACGAGTCCAATCGAATGATTGGCCAAAACCAAGCAGATAAAGCGTTCGAACTCTTCTCGCAACCATCTCGCAGTTTCGTCGATGGTCCTGTCGACTACCGACAGATGTTCTGGGATATCACCAACGAGACCCTGCGTCGATCAGATGCCTCACTATGCCTTCCTGCAATGGTAAGTATGATCACGATGCCAGCTTCATTGTTTAATGCTGATATCAAATGTTAGGGATACGCATTCGGTAGGAGTAGAAACTCACACTATTCGTGCGTTGTTATCAACTAATCATGTTCCTGATTTAGCTGCTGGTACAACAGACGGTCCTGCCCTTGATGGATTTTATCAGGTAAGAAAATATGGGTGTGTTCGTCCTACAATCGGCTGACTTTTGGACAGAATACAACTCAAGGCACACCTTTCTGGGATAGTATCAAAAACTTAATCCGACGGCCAACACAGGAGCAGATCGAATGTCAGAGGCCCAAGCCCATCCTGCTCGATACGGGCGAAATTCGGATCCCTTACGAATGGCAACCGACAGTTGTCGATATTCAACTCTTGCGCATAGGAAATGTATTTATAGCAGGCGTGCCCTCCGAAATGACTACCATGAGCGGTCGACGCTTAAGAAAAGCAATCAAGGCCACCCTTGAAAAGTATGGCATGGGCAAAGATATCACGGTGATCCAATCCGGCCCTGCTAATGGCTACGCCGTAAGTGCTCAAAAATAGAATAAGGTCCTTCATGCATGCACCATTTTAACAAAAAATTATGCATATGTTTCATTTAGTCTTATTGTGCTACGTATGAAGAATATCAAATGCAACGTTACGAAGGAGCATCGGTAAAGTAGAATTAAAAAGATCAATGCTCATAGCGTTATGGTTTAGACGCCCTATGGTCCGCATACCCTGGAAGCTTATATACAGGCTTTCACAACCTTAGCTACAGCAATGGCCACGGGCCAACCCATCTCCGGTGTCCCTTCCATTCGTGACTATACCAATCGCTCCCTCAGTTGGGTACCACGCATTCCTTCGGATAGACCAAAATTCTTTCACAGCTTTGGAGATGTGGTGCGCGATGTCGCTATCATTTATCGACGCGCCATCCATCCGACTGTCTCTGCTGTATTTGTAGCCGGCAATCCGCGAAATAACGTCATGGCTGAGAAAACGTTCCTCACTGTCGAAAGGAGAGATGAACAATCAGACGAATGGCGAGTTATCCGGACAGATGACGATTATGACACCAGGTAGAAACAAAGTGGCTGGACGCAATGACACGATGGCTGACTGTTTGTGTAGGTTCCGTTGGAAATACACCGCAAGACTACTGGGTCAATCCGAAGCAACCATAGAATGGGATATCGATGAGCACGTGCCAGGTACGTAGCTACAGTGTTTGAGGAGGATAGCGGTATGCTCAGTTATCTTCTATTTAGCTGGGACATACAGATTGGGCTATTTTGGCCACCACAAAACGCCAGTAACAAAGTAAGAAAGTTGCGTTTAAGATCTCGCCCATCTGATCTGTATCTAGAACAATACATCCCCATAGCGGCTATTCCCGATCATTTATTCTTGTATAATGTAAGCAACCGTACAAATTACAGTTTTTAATTTTGACAGCCCGTCGTATTTAGCTCCTTCCCAGGCGTTGCATTTGTATGTAATGCCGATATCGTTCTTTACACGTTTGTAGTTCTTCATGTAACATTGCCACCTTGCCGGATAGTGCCAAAAACGTCTGGTTTTGACAGCGCATGATACGTGCAATATCTGAAAATAGATTTTAGTATTGTTTATGAAATATACACTATCAATAAATTTACCATCAGGCGATTGAGTCTTATTCTGCATCCATGATTCCATCGTTCGTTCGATCTCCTATGGAAGATATTAAGGCAAAGATACATGCAAAAGAAAACATACCCATATGCAGCGCTTATATTCTTCCACTCGTCTTTCAAGTTGCGTTGCAAGCGTGTTGAAGAAGCTATAGTGTGATGCTTAACGACCAATTCCTAGTGGCAATCACTTACTCATCATCAGCACCATGCCCAAAGAGCCAGTGAGCAGTGCGCCCAGGGTATTTGCAGGATTCAATCACCGTGGCAGCATCCGCGGCGTATCTAAGCTGTGCATTTGTCACTTCGAACAAACCCTGCACTGCTTCCATCTGTCCTTTCATGCTGCATACCAAAGCATCTACTCCCTATTTCGGGCACCGCTGCAGTTAACGACCGTCACGACGCCAAGTCAGTGGACTTACTTTCGATAACGATGCTGCATCTGTTCCTGTCTTATCCAAGTAAGTCGGACTTTTGGATGTTCCTTCGCGTAATACATAATCACATTGTTTTGTTTCGTCCTGAATATACCGATGGAGATTCTCTAGCTCTTCTTGTGCTTGGACTGGCAGCTCCATCACTCTCGTTGACGGCATGATGTTATCGATACGGAAGTTAGTGTGACATACAATTTGGTTTTGTCTGTTACGCAAGTTAGATTAGCATAAAAAGGGCGAACGGATGATGTAACTTACTGCAGCCCTGCAAGCGCAGGTGTAATTAATGACGCATGTATTTGATTTGGAGGCTGATAAGCCATATTACTCATTTCCGCAATGATCGGATCAAGCGAGAACGCATTGCGCGTAGGTGGTACTAGTGATGGTCCGGTAGCGGCGCTTGGAGCTGTGGTTGTGACCAAGCCTAATTTTCCATCCTCTTTCTTTATCGATGGAGCACCAAAGGAGAGCACTGGTGCCGTTGATGCAGCAGTAGTTTGTATCGTCGATTGGGTTGTCACTGTTGCTGCTGAGGCACCTTTACTAGTTATAGAATTTAACACTGGCGGCACTGAGGTCTCCTTGTTTGTATCAGCTAATTTAGCAGCTGTTGCTCCAAATAATGGCTTTGTTGGCTCCTGAAGCTTCCCAAACAAAGGCAAGGAATTCAGGTTTGTACTAGATGTCGTATTTTGCGTACTAGTAATGGACGGAACACCAGCTGAGGTGCTTTCAGATTTCTGTTTATCGTTATCTATGGGTTGCTTCTCAAATGAAAAGATAGGTGTAGTCGTCGATACGATCGCACTAGTTTTAGGCAATCCAAACAAAAAGCTCCCAGTACTGGGGTTTGCTGCTGCATCTGATCCAAAACTAAACGTAGCAGTACGAGTCTCCTTTTTTTCATCTTCCTTTGGTTTAGGTGCGCCAAAAGTAAAGGAGAGAGGCGCCACTTCTTTAGCACTGGCCTTTAAAGATGGCATCGTTGTTGTTGTTGTTGTTGTTGTTGTTGTTGTGGTATCTTTTGCTGGACCAAAGGCTGGAAACTCATTTTTCTTATCTACGCTACTATTAGAAACCGTAGATCCGAAGGAAAATATTGGGGTAGTAGAATTTTTGGCTGAAGTGGACTGGGATAGCATTTGCTCAAGGGGTATGTTAGTACGACTTGATGCCACTGATTCACTAACTGCTCCAGCTTTGGTTCCAAACGTGAATTGAGACGTGGTAGTAGAAATAGGAGAAGCGCGACTTTCAATAGGAGCGACGGATTTCAGCGCTTGCTCTTCTCTAGCTGTTGTCGATTTAGGCACACCAAATGTAAAGGTTGTGCCAGAAACCGCTGCCGGGGGCATAGTAACTGTTGGCGTACCCTTGTTGCTGCTAATAGATGATCCAAATTCAGGTATACTTGTAGTCAAGGTACCGGTTTTTTCTGTTACGCTTGGTTTTCCAAACGTAAAAACTGGAGCGTTGGGTGTAACCATTGAAGTAGATACCGCAGTTCTAGCACCGACGCTAGTGGATCCACTGGTAAATGCTCTCGCAGAACTATCTCCTGTCCCTTTTGATACTGGATTTTCCAGCGTGAAAGCTTTTGTAGCAGACGATAATGTAGCAGGACTTGTCTTACTAATTGATTGCTTCAACGCTTGTTCATTGTTGATTGCAGAAGCAGAATCTGCTACTTTTGGGGGTCCAAATGTAAATGACGCTGGAGACTGAGAGATCCCTAGTGTACTCATAGCGGAGGAATTACCCGCACTACTAACAGGGGCAGATCCAAATGTAAATAAATTACCGCTTTCTGGCTTGTTCCCTGTGTTTTTCAAAGCTCCAAATATAAATGGCTCCGTATTGGATGCAATCGCTGGTGAAGATGACAACGCGGCACTATCCGAGCTACTGACAGAAGATTTTAGAGGCAGCGCTGTAGTAGGAGTAATCGTAGTCAGATTGCCTGCTTCCGTCAGTTTAGGGCTTTCAGATGGAAGTGCTATAGGCATAGATATGGATTCCTTTTCATTATCCGCAGCATATGAGGAACTCAAATTCATTGATTTCTCAGTATTGGTTTCTTTTGGCTTGCCAAAAGTGAACGGTATCGAAGGAGGCGCAGTTTCTGGGAAAGGTGACGGTGAGCTACTAGGGATATTGTCTTCAAGTGTTGCAGGCGTTGCTGGTTTATCGACGATCCCTTTGTGTTTTCGGCTGTCTTGTTTCGTTACAAACGGACTACCATCCAAAGCATTGGAGGCAGACTGTGTAGTTATATCATCGTTTCCGTGGTCAACAGATTTGCTCAATAAAAATGACGACGTTGACGTCGTTGTTATTGCCGCGGTATGCTCGGCAGATTTGAGTTTTCCGAATGTGAATTGCAGAGGTGAAGATCCGCCAGCGTTTTGCTGTCCTTCTGTGAGCGGTTCTGATAGGGGCTTATGCGTTTCTGCAGTTATAGAAGGCGACATTGATGGACTTCTTGTTTTTGCGGTGTTTGCTTCCTCCGATCTAGTCGGGGTTGGCGAAGCGGTTGAAGAAGCATTAATGAGTACAAAGCCTGTAGCTGACTGCGTTGACGATTCGCTCGCTACAGAGGATAGAGAAATGATACTAAACGAGGAATTTGGCGTGTTGGCACCCGTATCTTGCGGAGGGGTACCGGTCGGGCTTCCTATGGATTCTTCAGCAGGTCCAGAGGTAGACGATTCCAATTCAGGCTTTGACTCCACGACATTATAAGATTCGGATGGTGAAGATTGCTCGTTCGACGCGTTGCTCTCAGATAGAACTGTACTGTCGTTTCTCAAAGTTTGTTCATCGATCTTTGCATCCCCGCTTTGATCAGGTTGACTAGAATCCACATTGTAGTCATAGAATGGTATGTAAGTTCGATTGTCTCGTGAAAAGCTGAACTTCCTCGAGAAATAATGACGTTACCTCATCGCTATCAAAAGGCTGTACGTTTGCAGGAAACAATATTAAGGGTTGAAGCGGGCACACCGAAAAATAATAGAGCCTTTAAATCACGTGTTTGACATTTGACCAAACTGAACTAATCCTTTCGTTGTGAGCGGACCCGTCAAAATAAATAGTTTTATCACCTATGAATGTTTGTTTGTACAGTAAGTAAATAGTGCAAACAGGAGTGAATCTAGGAAATCTGAACAGATACTTTTTGATGTTAAGTGGTGACAGTTTTTTGGTCAATACAGCAATGGGTTGCCAAGCAATACGATGAACTTCCGTATACTGTTGTCAACCACTTTTTTTTTCTTTTCCGAGAAAGAGATTTAGTCCAGTAAACACGAAAAAAAATCTAGTCAACAACTTGTAAGAAAGCAAAATTTTAAATCCACCAGTAACTTTCAAAATGGAAGGTACGGTAGAACCACTTAAAAGAGAGGAAGACATCTATAGCCAACGAGACAGTAAAATATCGCTTCTACTATGATTTACCATTATTATTACTATTATTGTCAAAAGCCATTGCATGACTCGTTTGATCGTCAGCGGTTGAAGTAGCTTGACACATTGACAAGATTGAGAGCCTTTCATCACGCATAATCAATGGCAATATAACCCTGATAAATACAACTTTGACTCTCTCTCTACCAAATAATATGCTTACGACCTTATTAACGACCATGTTCGGTCTGTGAAAAATCATGGATGCAAATCGTATAACTGGTAATGTCATTTTCATTTGTCGCATGCTGTTTGCGTATAGAACGAATTATCAGAATTAGTATTATTTTTATAAACATTGTTAATCACTATTGGTGCAAGCAGGTAGATTGGTTTTGTCACATCATGTTGTCTTTATTGTATCCAAGAATTTATTCATAGTTCATCATGTGCATCGAGTCTGTCTAAACCAGCAATTATTCTAATGTAAAAGATTGATCGGCCCTATTGAACAAAGAAACGGTATTGATAATTTGATTCCAGAAACATTGCACGTTTGCTAACGATATTAACAAGTAACATATTGAAAAACGTGTAAACAACACCAAGAAAAATAGAATCGTAAGGAGACATTCTAGTACAATTACAGGTAGCTATGAGATGAGATCTTTTGTTTATATACTCGTACAATCTCATACTTATGTTGCTCTTTTGCTTTACTGGCTGTTCTTTTACCTGACAAAATGGGTCTGTTACATTCACGCGACGATCCCACAGGCAGAGAACTTCCTAAGACTCGAACTCGTTTGATTTGTTTGTAATGCATAGGTACTGCAGTTCATTCTAAAAACGAGGAAACCTTTTTTTACCCAAGTCACCCACTTCACCCAACATACATTCAGATAAGCAAAGAAAATCTTCGTCCCATCGTACTCCTCATACAGTATGCTCTTGCCAAATTAAAGACAACAAACTATTTTGTGAAATTGTATTAATCGCACAACCATTCTCTAGCTCTCCTCATCTTTTTCTCGTGTTTTTGTTTTTTAAACCTCTCGATATCCTTTTTTGTCAATTGAGGTCGTTTCTGTCCAATACCCATGGCCTTCTCTCTGTTTCGTTGTTCCATATAGCCGTCAACGTCAAAATAATATTGCATCTGTCGCTTGGCTCGATTTTCAATCGACATTCGTTCTGGATTCAGGCGATCGACTTCACTCGATGTCTGAAACTTGCCTGTCTTTGTATTGAAATATGCTTGAAACTTGTATGGATCGGCTTGCGCTTGATGTGCAAAGTAGCTTTCGTATGGTACCTGGTCCTGACCTGCAGAGGATGTTCCATCTAGCGTCGGTCGCACCTGCGAGTCAATTTTATCCAACAAAGAATCAATTTGATTCGCGCCCTCTGGCTGCTGCTGCTGTTGCTGTTGTTGGTATCCGTAGTAATATGATGAGTAATCGTAAGCTTGCGCAGATTCTCCACTGTCTTTTATAGGATTCTCCCACGTCGTTTCATACGTGACAGTATTCCACCAGTAGTACGCCTGCGAATTTGGATCCCATTCGGCGGTCCAAGAATCAGCAGCATCCGCCTGTTCTGATGCAGTAGAGCTTTCAGCATTACCCTCTGCTTTTTTTGTATTATCATTTTCTGTTTTGGTTTCCTCTTCCTCTTCCTCTTCCTCTTCTTCTTCTCCGTTTCTGTCTGCTGATGTCGAATCTTCTGCTTCCGTCGTTGAATGATCATGCCGCTCCTCCTTTTCTTCTTTTGTACTTCGATCTGCCGTGATTTGGGTCTGATCTTTCTCTGCTGGCGGTAGATCGTTTGTTTCCTTTAATTTAGATTCATCGGAAGCATTCGCACTCATGTCGTCGTTCTCGGTTTGCTGGGAAAAGAGCGAGGAATCGATCGCAAGTCAATCGTAGTCAAAATTTGTGACGTAACACTTTGGAGTGCGGAGTTTTCTGTACCAATGAGAAGCTAACAATGGATGTACAGTATGGGAATTTCGTCGGGCACAATCACTCCAATACTTCGTCAAGCTGCGATAGTGGAACGTAAGTTAAAAGCGTCCGAGGGTAGGAATACCCACTTTGAGAGCGTTTGCTACCTGGTAGTATGCAATGAGGTGTAATAATTTGAATAATCAGGCTCAATACGCCATGAAGTATATTCGAAAGAGCAGTAGTGCATATATGCTGATGCATTGTATAATCATAGTTATATAACACCAATTTATTACACTGAACTAACATTTATCTCAAGAATGTCTTGGGTTAGACTCATTCTTGTTCACTTCTTCCGTAAAACCTCACTCTTGGGCACGTAATCTCAAGGGAAGGAGTCCCCGACGAAATTCCCGTACAGTATTTCTTAGTATGATACGATGTGCTTCTCCACTACTACTTATTCATAAACATATTTCTCGGTAACACGCTTCAAACAGATGTTTTTATGGTCTTACGTGTTAAAAGTATTTAAAAGTGTGAAAGTACTCATGGATAATGGTTTAGCGTTCTAGCTATAGTGTTATTAAATAATTTTTGGGTCCATGAAGGGTCAGTCCGTTGCCGGAACAAAGTCCGAGGATGTGGGTTCTTTCTCCGGACGAGGTGCCAATACGGCTTGACTTATGCTTGCTCCATGTTCTAGTTGTTTGTTCGGTCGAAAGGAATACTATTCAAATGTATTACTGTTGAGACTCCAATTCGCATGTCTTCACTTCTTCAATCTCCATCCCCTTAAGTACCGGGCTGGTACTTGCTCTGATCACACCAAATGTGCCTCGTGTTTTGTGATATCTACTCCGGCCATCACCATGATCATTTGAATACAATTTGCTACCGTATCTCCAACGGCTTCTTTTCTCTTGTCTTCTGAATCGATAAAGGCGAAGAATAATGTGTGGTCTTTCGGCCATTGTTCTCGCTATGCTTTGGTTCTTGTTCTGAATTCTTCAAAGTTTTTTATCGGACACAATGCTTTTTCTTTATGGCTCCAAGCCGGGACACTTTTCCCGTCATTTCTTTGGCAAATCGAGCAATGATTGTTGCTTTTTTCAGTGTACCATCTTCTGCATAATACATCTCCACGTCTTGAAACTGTAAATTGGCTATATTGGACCTTGGTCTCCCCATCGTCGTCAGTGCCAATAGCATTGCTACATTTTGTAGTTTCGTAAACGACATTGTTTTAGTTGAACCCCAGGACCTCAGGACTTCGAGTACCGGTTGTATTTCCCAAATCTCGTCTGACGTTCTTGGTAGTACAAATTCAGTCTTTCTTTTCTTTGAAAAATTGTTGGAGCAAATCTTGATCGGCTTTGTGCAGGCCACTCCATTCCTTGTATGCCTCTTGGTTAATGCTATCCATCATCAATATCAGCGGGCCGCATCCACCTGCCCAAAAGCAGCCCCAAATCATTACAGCATCCTTTCCAAACATCCGAGTTTCGACGATATGGCGTTCCTGATAAAGTTCTCCTTCCATTTGTAAGACACGGACTCCGGCAACGTTACATCGCTGAACCATATAACGAGATTCATCAAACCATATGATTCGACGTGATTGCTCCATTTCCCCAACGCGTTGTTCGTGTGCAAATTGGAGATAATCTCAGCGACATGTACAATCGCCATATCGTAAAGGCGTTCAAGATGCATAAATGTTCTGAGCGATAAGGTGATATCTCTTGTGCTCCTTCGTAAAATGGTATTTATACATCTTAAAGATAACCTGTTATTGTCGTGCCGTACTTTGCGCTCATCGGCCAACACACATACTCGCGTCCCGAAATATTAAATTCTTCTTGTTCTGGGATGCTGGCAAATAAAGAATGAAATTGGTATCTAGTGATTATATTACTGCTATTTGATCTTCGACAGGGAGTTAGTGATTGCGTAGCTTGTCAAACTGTAAAGATGTAGGAGATCTGTTTATCCCACTTCTGCAGGATATTTCAAACTTTGGAAGGTGCCTTTGCTGTGATATACTTTGATGATGCTAAGAATACGTTACTTTAATGTTTAGATATGCATTGTGAAGACACATATGCTTAAAAGTAGTCATGCAGCCTGACACAGACCGGTCAACTTCGCCGGAACGCGGAAAGGTGCACAGACGTTGCCTGTCTATGTTGCTCTGCTTTATAAAATAATCTTGCATTTACCATATCTACAATATCCGTCTATGTTACCTGTCTTAGATAAATGAAGCACAGGGATATTCCAGATTATGTATCAAGCACACATTGCATTTTGCACACTGATCTTGGTCAGTACCTGTTTCTTTAGCGTTGCACTTGATACTACTTCCCAAACATGAAGCTCAATGCTCAGATAGTGGATGAACCGAAAGGGAGCCCTCCATAGGCGCCATCAATGTCTGAGGCAGAGTAGGGATGCTTCTGGGCTTTAGGTAATTAGAGCGCTACATCGAAGAATAAACGAAGCGTTGCTGGAAGCATGAATGTTGTATAGGTAGATTATCTAAAGTTTGCCTAAAATACTCATGGGGCACTTTCCATCCCCATAGGGTCTAAAAGGGTTCTATGTTCCAGACTTTATGAACCTACTGTTTCAGTGCATCATATCATGTAAATAGTTATTGTATGTTTGTCAATAGACTATCAGGAACGCACTCAAATAAACACCTGTTGTTAACTCTAGCTAATGAACAAAAGCAAGAAGCGGATGGAATATTTATATCAGCATCCTTTTCAATGACTATTACAGGTTATCATATACTTTTTATTAGAAACTACACATACACTTCATGGATTAAGGTAAAGAAACCCCTGTTTTCAAATTGGATACCGAGGACTTCACTATCGGTAGGCCCCTAAACCTGCAAGTCTTCGTTTCTTGTGCTGTGCTGTCAAAAATATTAAGTTTATCTATGGTTTCATTTCAGTAGCATCCCGTAGGGCAAAGTGTGTTAGCATAGAATTCTATTTGTTTGTTATCGTTGTTCTGTGGTACTAATCATGCGTAACAATCCAAGGTACAAAGATGACAGATGGATCAGATTCACCCGATGATCCAGAACGCACTACAACACGTTAGAATAAATAAAGTCAGAAATAGCTGCAGGACCACGCTTAAGGTGGCAGGTAGGGATGAAGGATTCCAAAGTTTACCCTGAACGCTGGCATCTTTCAAACCAGCCCCGTTTGTGCGACAGCTTGTCAACCGTCCCCTTGCACAAATAGTCAAGAACCATTCCAGATTAGGTTTTGCGTTACTATCGTTCTGTTTGATATATTCCGAGGTTTTCATGTAGTACAATGAGTTTGTCTGACACTCTTTAGAATACGCTATCTGTCTTCATCTAAAGCACGATGGTGGTAAGGATGTGATACGAGCAAGCAGTACAATTTTGGATAACTCGTCGGTATCTATGCCTGTTCAATAAGGGTGCTCGCTACCATGGCGAAAATAGTTTACTGCCGACATCGTATAAGAAGAATAGATTTAATGGTTTAATAGATCATCTCTCTCCATCTCAAGGAAAAGCGAGAAGCTTTGGTATTCTAACATGAAATACACTCTTTCCGGAAAGTAAATTCACTCAATGGCGAAAACAAATTCAGGTTGCACGAAAAACGAATTCGCCCTGAAGGAAAATCAATTCATCTGATGACAGGAACAAATTCGTATTGTACGAAATATAAATTCGTCTTGGCTGACAAATCATATGTCGATTGTTTTGTAGGGCAAAGTCTTGGCAACTTTAAATATAAAAGAGCACGCCTAGTGCTTGTCTTTGTTTTATTTCTTTTTCACAATTACATCACAAATCACCGATAATGAACATTCAATTCTTGTTTGAAAACGGGAAAGGATCTGTCGTCGACGAGTATGGCAGACCTGAACCAATGGATTATATTGTTGATGAGGAACAGTTTCGTCTTTTTTTTAAAACGTTGAGTTCTCATACACAATATTTAGCTCAACTGCCTCTGGAGAGCTAGAAAAGGACAGATGCAATGCAGTTAGAAAAGGAGGTAAAGCCTAATGGTGATGTCATTATGAGGGAAACTTCAGTGAAGCGAAATTATACGCGCTATTCTGATCAGGACAAAGT
>JNEV01000880.1:0-14853 GCA_000697495.1 Saksenaea oblongispora B3353 | reverse complement strand
TTTCTTCTGTCGTAGCGGTGAACCTGTGTATGTATAGTATTCTTTTGTCGAACAGCGACGCACTTCGTGACTGTCGGCACCACGTCCATAGGATGCGGTAAACACTTGCGTTCGACCAGGATCCACTGCACAGGGTTGGAAGCACTGTTCAACCTCTTGTAATGTAAAATCAGCCACAGATAGATCAGTATCTATTATAGCTTTTTCTTCTTCAACAGTCGTCATCCAATCCTAATCTTTCTTGTAGAGCACCTCTTCTTCTTCAGCGACCATACAGCAGCTTCATACTTCTTGCCGATGGACTCTTCCTCTTCAATCGTCTTCATGTTTCTTGCCGATGGTTTCTTCTTTTTCAATTGTCCCAATTTGGAAACGTTATTTGAAACACCGATCAGACATGCTGGCCTTTTGCACAAAGCTTATATCCCATTTCTCATTTATTTGATCACTTATACACATAATAGCACTGGAGACCGTGCATCCAAGAGGCAAAGCAGCTAGTTATGGCTGTTATTTCTCAATACGAAGAGAAAAAGGTAAGATGGGCACTCATAGATGAATGCCTGGACGTATATATCTACCATTGTAATTGTTGATCACCCTTCAAAAGATTCCTAGCCGGCGCAAATCACTCCTATTCGCCAGCGCAAAATAATCTTTCATCCAACGCAAAGTCACATACAAAGTACTGTAGATAATGTTTGCGCCGGCTGATAATGAATTTCGCGCCAGTAATCAGAGTTTTTTGCGTCATACAAACTCTGCAATCTGCCCTGTTTGTTATAAAAGGCACATGCTAGGTTTGATAGCCAACTCACCTTTTTCTCCTTTGATGATAAATGACTTATGCGACTACATGGAGGCTGAAGATATAATCGGGATGAAGAAAGACACCTACCTGGAGTTCAGAGGAAGCTTCGTACTAGATGTTATGGTAAACTGACTGAGGCTCACTCCCAATTTCTTGTAGATTACATTGATAAAAATCGGACCTCTGTCCTGATTGATATAACGAAAAGACTTTGTGAAGCATTTGAAGACTTAACTATCTCAGAATCAGCATTGCATAGACGTTTAGTCAGTAGATGCTGTGTAACTATGAAAAAGTTAGAGAAGTTTCGCGCAGCAAGGAATTCTGACCTAGTGGCAGCTTTGCGGAAGAGAAAGTTGAACAGTGGGAAAGGATGCAAGACATGGATTTCACTAAGAATTGTGTCTTTATCGATGAAGCTGGAATCAACTTGCATACTCAAAGAAATTTTGGTCGTTCTTTGAGAGGAACGCCAGCTAAAGGCATTGTACCTACTGGAAAGGGAATTACGATTGCTATATTAGATGCCATATCTGAGACTGGTGTTATAGATGTATCTTTGAGAAAGCCTCAAGCTGCGTCTGTGTCCAAAAAGAGAAAACTTCATGAAAAGAAAGCGAAGACAGTCAATGGTAGGATCGGTACGCGAACAGAACACTTTCTGTCTTATATATCAAATGTAATGGACGTCCTGGATAAACATGATATGAAAGGCCATTATATCGTGATGGACAATGCTCCAATACACACACCAGCAACTGTTCGCAATCTGATTGAGAGCAGAGGTTATAGATGTCTGTTGCCACCATATTTCCCGTTTCTAAATCCCATTGAAGAACTTTAGTCAAAGGTAAAAACAGGTACCAGGAGAAATGCACTAAAAGCCGATGACAGACTTACGGATCGGATCTGTAATACAATAAACAAAGTGACCAGATCATATTGCCAAGCGTGGGTCCGATACGCTATAACGTTCTTTCCACGTTGTGAAAACGAAGAGCACAATCTGTAAAGCAGAGTTTACTTTAAATTTTCGTTTGGTAGTCTGTAGGAGGTCGTCTGCTTCTGTGCTGCTATGTTATTCAATCTCTCTTCATCGTTTGCAATTTTTTCTCTTTTTCTTCTGCGGCATATATCTGCAGAAGACATTGCACTGAGGACTACGACCGATACACCATGCCAACCAGTAAGAATGACCTTTGTTGGCTCTTTTTTTCTTGCCCTTACGTAGTTCCATATGATATACACGTTGAAACTACTCTTGTCAACAACACACAGTTTACTTGATAGTTGGCCTGTCTCTCCTTCTCATTCACCTTAAGGTCACTTGAACGCAGATGTGCATTTCATGACATGCCAACAATGCCTCACAAGCAATTAACTGTGCATTTTAATAGAAATCAAACTTTTGAACGCCTAACTGGTCCGACCCGATTTTTAAACTTTGTTGTTTTCTTATCGCCGTGTAGAAGTGAGTATCTATCCAGCAGCTCAATCGAGTTACCATGGTCAATAGCGACTTCCTTGATATTGCGATGTAACCTAGGAGACGATAACTAGTATGTGAGATATTCTCGTTTCTTCTGTCCGTTCATCGTCTTTCTTCAAAAAATTTTGCACATCGTCCGGGTCATTCGATAAGCCTGCATAGTCGATTATGCAAAGCCTAACCTTTTTTTGTGCAAGTAGATAAGAAAGCAAACAAGTCTGTGAATGTGATCAGATGCAGAAGAGACAACATTTCGCTGCATACCTTGAGTGTCACCATCACAGCCATTCAATTTTGCTAATATGTCAGGTTTTGGGGCAATCTCGTTCCAGCAATCGTTCAGTTGATGAGGAGCAAGGAGACGCAAAAAACCTGGTGCACAAACACCGATTGACTAGCCTTGTCGTCATTGCTTGCAAAAGGCGGATCCGACTATCTTCAGACTCACTCGTGCGCGACTTGTGTATGTTGAAAGGTACGATTTTTATGGCCGTTGAAAGGGTGTGTGAGTTTGTGATCAAGGTGTATTCCTAGTTTAGATAGAGTAGAGAGCATTAAGATAAAATATAGTGGTCTCCAGTTAAAATTGTATCAAAAGAGTACCGGTAAGTTCGAATTTAGTGAGCACCAGGTGTGGTTTTGAGTCAGCATCAAGACTATTGGGTATCTTTCGGTTGAAAGATGAAAAGAGATAAAAAGAGAAATAAAAGAGGTCTTGAACATCGAGTATAGCGGGTGTTATAGGGATTCTTGATGGATCCTGTTAAAAAAAAAACTAATCGTTAATAGATCGTGTGTCTGATTACCTATGATCTCGTGTTGGATCTTGTAAATGTAATCAAAAATATATCGGATATAAAGTAAATCCGAGAGATAGAGCAACAAAAATAAAAGTAGAATCAAAAGAAAATAAGGTAGCGGGCTCTGTGCCGTGATTCTTTCAGCACCACTGTTCTCCTTAGATCCCAGACATTGCTGATGCAATCTGCTCTAACCTTTATGACGCCCCCAAGCCGTTTTAGATGGCATAGCATTACCATTGTCATATCCGTTGACGCCACTATTGCCGTGGATAGCGAAATAAATACTCTCACAGTGTATGTACCAGCTTCAGAAAGCTGACGAGTGTATCTAGGGGTGGATCTGCCAGCGACAACCTTTCTGTGGATACGACATCTGATTTGTCATTGGGCACTTCGCATGACTTCTATTCTGTCAGCTTGCGACTTCGTAATTGGCTGAGAACGACACTGATTTTGGGAAAGAGTGTATTTTTAGCCTTTGAATCACACTGGTCATCAGGCTCAAAGGGTCTGCAGGCATGGTGACGTTGGTGATTAGCTAATGGTCAGGGTACGCAGCAAGACCACACTTCATATTCCAGTACGCAGACAGAGCTTCACCTCCTTAAGGAAGCAGCCTGAAGAGCTCAATTGATATACACTAACTGTGGCCCTCCGTAGATACGTACACAGCAATTCGTTGCGCCATTTAGCTATCCTTGACCAGCAATCCTCAAATCTTCCTATGCTTAAAAAATACTCTGCAGAATCATCTGCTACACTTCGGAAGCAATCTAAACGATCTGCTTAAAACTTTGAACTTATCAGATTGCCTGGTAGTTTACCGGTTCTTAAAAGTAGAATACTACGGTTGGTTTGTACAGTAGGTTAAAAGTTAAAACGCAAAATGATAAACGATGACAAATACAGTACTATCGAAGCTATTAAGGCACTGTTTAAATATCTGTGCCACATTGCATTCGCCACTAATTTTTTAAAGATATCAGATATCCCTCGCTGAGATTGAGAACAATAGACTGCCCTAGCAATTCTGCAACTTCTGCATAGAACAACTTTAACCTACGTTTCGAAGCATTGTAGTGCGAGATGACAGGGTTACCAACCGAGGGAGAGCAATCGGTAACAGTAGATTAATGTTGATAAGAGATGAAGCCGAAAAAGGCACGAAAATCATGAAATAAATGAATCGAATCAGAATTGTGTGAGACGAGATGGACGGCAGCCGCTGCAAGCAATCAGTGTATCTATCGGTAAATTCGGAAAAGGTAAAGATAAAAGGACCATCCTTTGACGAGTTCCATGCTGATAGTGATGCTGTAGAGAGAGTAAGAGCTTTCTATGATTGATAGTACGCTGTTTCAAGATGAATCAAATAGGAGAATTAGACAAACCTCAGATGAGTGTACTGTAATTTGGAACATTGATCGCAGAAACGTATTCTCTGAGTTAGCAAAGTTCGGCACAGTATACTGCACATTTCAAAACCCGCGAGACGTCTGTAAATGGTGTTTTTTTACTATTATTATCATTTAGAGCTGATAGCAAATGGAATTACTGCAAGTTCGGACAACAAAAGATACCACTCTTGATGGATGCTTATAAAGGCTGGTAGCAGTAAAGAAAACAAACGCGATGTAATAAAAAAAAACAGTGTTGCTAACATCATACATAGATAGCAGTTCTCTGCTTGCCTACTCCAGTTATAGTAAGTAGGTTTATTGCGTGGATTACTAGTTCATGCACGACAAGTCAATCCATCCATTTGTAAAGATCTTCGTTCGGACGGACCTGTTTCATAAAATGAAGATCCAGATTGACAACCAGATGCATTTTTCCCTGAGTTATGTTTGTCGAATCAGTCTCTGTGAATGTTTATGACGCCGCTTCTGATCTTGACCTGCGTAATATATATATATATATATATATAAAGATCAGTGCGATCTGCGGTGCATGCCGGCAGTTTTGTTGATAATACAAATAGATGACGACAGTCTACGGATGAATCGTACATGCTATGTTACAAAAAAGGGGGAGGGTTGGAGCGAAGTGCGAACCGGTTAGAGATTAGGCACAGGGACAAGGAGAGGCACCGTGCCTACTTGATTAGGGTTGCAACCTTGCTTCCTGAAAAAAAAAGAACAAAAGGGAACTTTTTATGTGCAATTATGATGGATGAAAATGAACGGATAATGATGACAAGTGAAGAGTAATTTACAGATATGAAATTGAGCTACATGTATTGGCAGGGGTTTCTTCCTCTTTTTTTTTTTTAATCAAGGTACCATCAATGTTTCTGGGTCTATACATGTATCCGGATTGAGATTAATATCCCACATGCAGTAATGTCTTGAAACGTCAAACGATGACGATGTAAATGTATGCGCAAGTGTATCTTCAATTGTGCTAGGGTCATCCGCTTTAAGCACAATCCCGTTGCGGTAAATATCCTGAGGTGATTGTGAAGACTCAAAGGGGGGCACCAACACACATGTGGCACCGACATGAAACAGTCCAGCTGTGCGCGGAGGAAGATGGGCCATGAGATCCGAAGGATGCATGACTCGAATCGTCTCCACCTTTTTTTCGAGGTGGTCCACAAAAGCACGGTTACCTACACGTGGCGAATGTACTGCACAAAATGTTATAGATCGATTGACAAGGAGTTTGGTGGACACTAAGGAGGATGCGCACAATGCGGCGACCGCTATTTGTACATTTATGGTTATTACATCGCCACAATTTACTCTTAGGTTACCTCCGCCCAGGGAATGTCCAATAATGACCACGCGATAATGTGCAGGCACGGCTTGGCACGTTCGCATCAGCAATGTCGCGACAGTTAACTCACATCGACGCCAGGCGGCCAGCGCGCAGTCTAGAACCCAAAAGGTCGTGTCTTCTTGTTGATACTGCGAATTCGGTACATGCGAATTGCGTATCGACGAGCGTGTCCACGATTTACGTTTAAATGTAGCGGAGATGGAGCGTCGTTGCGGGCTTGGTCCGCCCTCGTTGAGCACGGCATCGTCGACCGTCTCCGTATCCAGCCATGGTGCAGGAACAAACGACGAATTTTCGAACAATGCTTTGGACGATGAAACTCCCGGAAATACGAGGACGATCTCCTCGTTTTGGTGATCGACAGCAATATAACCGCGTTTGTCTGTTTTTTGTTCCAATGAGAACGAGGCCACCGGTGACGATCCGTCGGAATGGGTATCGGGTTCTGCCGATCGTTTCTGCTCATGATTTTCTGTCGCAGAGATGCAGGAATCAGGACTCCATATGTTCTGGAGGTAGGAAAGCGCAAACGTTGGCACGCCACGCGTTTCGCCTGTGCTCTCGGCGGAGAAACTTTCGGGTTGCGTAATTTTGATGGCAGGCACGACGTCGCGGGCTTCGTCCGCGGCAATCGTAGATAGCCCGCAGGATATACCAGATGCTGGTAGCAGCGAGGAGCAGGAGGGAGGAACTGCAATGGCCGTCTCTAGACCCAGGGAATTCTGACATTTTCGGCAAATTAATTTACGAAAGGTGTGTTCGGTATCCTCCGATTCAGGGACAATATCGTGGACAGTGTTTGCTATCAGCTCGCCATAACGTCTGAGTCTGCTGTGTAGATCTGTGGGCAGGGCCTGAAACGGCTCTTTGAAAACTTGTCGGGGAACGGGTGCAGATGCGAGAGGAGGAAGCGGTTTGGTCATAGGAATATGCACTGCTGCCTGCAATAGTAACGATTTAGGCAACATGAAGATGCATTGTCGGTATATTTCCGGTATAGAACGATTCTTTGCGCGGTAGAGAAGGCGGGAAAACCGACGAGTAAGTGTGCGAGAACAGAGCTGCGCGTTCAAGACTCCCAAGACAGGGGAAGGTGCAGAAAAGGGACGAACGAATGCTCCCCAGGCAGTGATAGCGGTCGAGGATGTTGAATACGTTGCGCTCCGTGTCGCTTTCAAGGCATCGTGGACACCCTTTTCCTCTTGCAGCTGTTGTATCAACCAAGCGTACTGCTCCACCGACAGCCACAAGGTATTCGATTGTTTCATGTCTGGGTTGGCACCCAGCACAACATGAGACCGGCTCGGCTCGTAGTGCACAAACGCCTTGCCGCTGCTCCAGGCCAGCTGTCCGCAGTGAGGCAAGAAGTCCAGGTTGGGGTGAAGAAGAGTTACCGCTTGTGTTTCAGGGACGGCTCGGAAATCAGTGGTGAGCGTCATCGCCACTGATGCCGCTGTTTCTTTCGCGTACGAATCTGTATGTGCAGCATGGCGAGGTGTCCACAGGTGCCGAACACCTTTAAACGAGCGAGCTAGGCGTGTCGACGTGGGAAGCGATTCTGACGAAGAAACAGTTGGATTTGGCATGTTCCAAGCTTGATCAGAAAGAAGAGAGAGAAATGAGAAAAGCTCTGCCTTATAGTTGGAAGGAACAAACAGATTAGGGAAAGGAGCACGAAAGCGAACAGGAGAACAGGCTATAAACTGAACTTCTTGTGTAATGAAAAAACGGGAAAAATGAGTCCGTGAATACCGTCAATTCAATGTGTACCCTGTCGTTGCCCAAGGAAAAAAAAAAAAAAATTACACACAGCCCATCACTCTTCTACTTTTCCATCCCACTCATGGTCATGATGCATGTCCATTCAATCGCGTGCTGCGTGTCCAAGTTGTCTTTTACTCCAGGTGGCGCCTTCACATGCACAAATTTAGAATTTCTCTATCAAGGAGTGATATATAAAAAAAAAGAGATATCTCTCCCTGTATCAAGTATCTCTTTGTTGTCTGTGTGCAGATCAATCCAGCTGCAAGTGGCCCTTTTTGCTGGGGTGATCGTGTGAAACGTGAGAGGGGAGCAATGGAACTGCCTAACTTTTAAACGATCTGACGCCTTTCTACAGAACATCTTGCATTCCATGTTTTTCTTAAGCAACGACTGAACATGACATTCATTGGAAGCATTGTTTTGTATTGGTGTTATGAAATATTGGATGCATAAGCTGTTTATATTGATCGCTTTAACCGATCATTATTTGGCAGTTACTAAGGTTGGATTCATTCATTTTCAGCCAGACCTGTGTCCAAACAGGTAAGGATATGAGTTACATTTATTGATCATAGGAGAAAGCCCTGCTGTTCCAAAGAATTCCGACCAATAAGTTGCAAACAGAAATTAGAAAAGTGCGAATTATTCATAACTTTATATCAGTAAAAGCGTCAATGAAAATCACAGGGGCAAACATTATCTTGTGAAGTTACACCATTCTTATTAGGCATTGCTTCAGCTGCAAGTTTGACAAACCCATTGAGACTTTCTAGTTTAGAAGGGGATGGCATGTGCCATATGCCTACAATTGCCCATATACCCAACGGCCAATAACCTCTTGATCTCGTCAAGATACATGCACAAACTACTTTGCATCACTCCATGGTGCTCTACGTAGCTGACTCGACCGTTTTCCGCTCACGTGAATATGTGCCCTTACGTCGGTATCTAAAACAACGTGCCACCGACCCTACATCGTCCCACTATGCTCGAAATCTCCGCATTACCCTTGTTTTCAAAGCGTTATATTTTAAACTATCTGCATGTTAGCATTGCTGAATAGCCTATTCTTTTAGATGCGCGTTTTATCACAAATACAAAACACCTATGCAGACTTGACGACATGGTCCTGGTTAGAAAGCATTTGTATAACAATAAACATGTTCGCAGGATCGAACGGCACTCCTCCGAAACTTTTGGCAGCTTAAAGAACGACATGAAGCGGCATTCAGCTGCTTGCACTAATATTCAATAGTATAGTCAACACAGCCGCAGTAACGACTATCAGAACAGAAAAGGGAATGCTGTGCATAGATGCACGCATGTTTACGACTATAATGAGAAATGCACGCCAGAGTCTGTAGTCGTCTCCTGCAACAGAAAAAAAAGCATAGCTGCAGTGTCATACCATTCCATTTTTCGTAATAGTACGTGGCACGTCTACTACCGATTTAATCGTTTAAAGCGAAAGAAGGTTTTTGCTTTCTTCTATTTCTTACGAAGCAAACATTATGCACTATCATGTCATCCGTGTTAAATCTGCATTTCTACGATTTTGCATTATTAGCATAATTAGAATTATTTCTGCGCCTGGTTTAACAAGAGTTTTGTTACCAGGAATATACATATTTAACTTTTAACGTATTGCTTAAGAATTCGGTACCAAAGCCGAGTGTTACAGGAGCCACGATTACGGAATCCCAAAACGTGCCGAGCTTACATGCTTGTGTAATATAAACAATACACGGTGCATATCAACGCATGAGTACATATGTATGGAGAGTAAACGACATTCAAACTGAAGTAAGAGATAGGAGATCCTCTTTGGGATCTAATCCTTTCAGAGATAGGGAAGACTGTGAAGATACAAGCACTGGCTAAACAAGTTAAAAACGGAGTCAAGAATGCATCAAAGTTACCAAGTGAAACGAAACCCTGCTTCTCAGGTAAATATCAATGCATTCATTGCTAGAAGTTGGTAAACTATGAAAACATGCCAGAGAAACAGGATAGGGAACAGAGTCCCCTTTTCTAAATTACAAATGGTTACTTCTTTGTAATACTGCCACCATATCCTGCGTATGTAACTACTTAATCACTACAGTGAGATACTAGTCTGGCCAGGAGTCTGATTCAGGTTCATTTGCTGTCTCCAGTCCAAGATTGAATGATGCATAAGTATTGTTCCTTACAAACTCACAATATAGAATTGCGTAGATTGGTATCGGACCTCTATCTGGAGTACTTTCTATAAACGTAAGCTGTTGAATCCTCCAGGTTGAAAAGACAACTGGTTAATGTTGGAAACGGAAGATACCCGGAATAAAGCAAAGTCAGCGCATGACTTCTTATTAGCATCTTTTTCGGCATTTATTATTGAGGATCCTTGATAAACACACTAAGTTTATATCACACAATATCGTCGTTTCTTTTGCTGACAGAAAGATTTGAACCTCTCATTTCCCAAACTCATTATTACCAGACGAGAAACAAATAACGGCTGTGTTCTTTGGGTGATTCTTAGTACAATGTAAATTTTACGGGGACATCTCATAGTATCGAGACGCCCTTTTCCGAAAGTTTGTCAATCGTCCTGTTTGTACATTACCCTCCGTAGATCATTGCCTATTTCTATTTTTGGATTATCAGTAAATCATATCCTAAATCTTTATTGATGATTCTACATAGAACTTGCGCCACCTGCTAGAGACTATTTCTCTCATTACTTTGTTTGCTATTCAACTCTCATCAGCCAAGCAGTTCTCTTTCGTACATTACTTCGCTACCCTTCATAAAGGATAACACTACTAGCTGCTCGGCGTTGAGTATTGCTGCTGTAACCTCCAATCGTCGAACAATACAAAAAAGTGTGAATTGGTACCAACGTTTGTAAAGTCGTGACGATGCGGATCATCTTTCATCACCTCTGGTTGCTGATCGTCCTTACCTTGTTGAGCCCGGGAGCTTCTTGCTCGGATCCGATCGACATTATTCTTGTAGGCGCTGTAGATCTGCGCTTGATTGAGAGGCTCTTTAACTGCGCGGACAAAATCACTGCAATCTGTACCACTTTGCTAGTGTCTAGAAATTACTACAATATTTTACAACCCTTAAAGCCCTATACTCTGATGCGACTTACTACACAAATACATCTTGATACAGCTCTATATAGGTCAAGACAGCAGAAGTTAACCATGCCAAATTCTGTAACCTGAGTTAAACTGACATATATTGTACTTCATCTGGTTGAGAACGCTTGCCAGACGTGTGTTTGGTTTATGTGCCGTAGAATCCACATGTATCAGCAATTTATAAACCTCCGTTCCACTCTTTCCAGAGCATGTGCATGATTCGGCGGACGTGAAAAAGCATACAAGGACAGATCAACAATCTACTAAAATAACGCAATACACGAAGTTTATTTCGGGCTGTCATGTCAATTCGGGCATGAGGGGGGGACTTCAACGTAGCCACAAATTTACTTATAAATGTGAAGCTACCCCCGAGGTTTGTCACCCCATAGAACTAACTGTTATTGGTGGACCCCTGAAACGTTGACGATCTCGTCATTGTGGTGCATCATAAGCCAGTGCAATTTTTGTTTGACCCCTACAACGTTTTACTTGCAAATAAGAAATAGGGTACGCAAGGGAAATGACTGTACAAAAAGCTCTATTTGGGAGAAGAAAAAATTGGTTTGTTTTATTTGTTTGATTGCAATAGTGACGAGAACGTATCATTATCAGGCTTTGAACAGAAAAACAGAGACGATATATAAAGGTAATGCGCAAAAGAAAATGGCCCTGATTTCTTAATATATAAGTGTATAGTACAAACAGACGGTTGCTTATTGTTCCGCTGCTAATTTTTCCTGTTGTGTCTTCAGCAGAATTGTCAATCGACGCAATCGTTTTAGATTCAACTAGTTTGTTGTTAGTACCTATATAGAACATCTGTCGTAAGAACTTACCCAGGCGGGGAGGTAATTTTCGACTGCTGAATCCCGCGGCATTGGTATTTCAAATGTGGTAGAAACCTCATCGACTGCTACGGCAGGGAGAAGAAGTGTGTCATTTTTGCTGTCATCTTCCACATGAACAGCTACTGCTTTAAGGAACTCAGGTGGAATAGCATTCTAGAATAACAGATCAACCACTGCATCACGATATCATCGATGATAGTTTACCTCGTAGTCGGCCACATGGTACTGCGACACTAATTTTTGGATTTGCCCTGGTGTCAGCATCCAGCAAACTTCGCGTATATTTTCAAAGTCTTCTGGTGTTTCCTAAAGGCAAGCCATCAGCACAACGATTATCCTTCCGTTGCTGTGGTATCTTACTTTTCGCATTTGTAGCAGTTTGGTTGATTGCGTCAAATGTTCAACATGCAATGCACCTTCTGCAATGTTGTAATTTTTACACCATTCCTCGATTCGTGTGAGGTTGTACTGGATTTGCATTGCTTGATGATACAACCGCGTTAGCATTATACGATGTACTCGTGCGCAACGTACCTCGTTTCCACGAGCAGAACTTCTTTCTCATTAACAGATCATTAAAAGTAGAGACACCCAGAAGCTTTAGCAACTCGCTAAACACTTGTGTTGATATGGATGTTTCGATATAGTAGCAAGTCATTGTGTTTCGTAGCTTGTTGAAAAAGGTGAGAAGCTGGTCCATTGTGAAAGCAGGCTGGTAGTAACTTGCTCGGAAACGGTTCAAAAACAAGCCATGATCGCTGACAACAAAGCCTGGCAGTGATTGATTCTCGATCACTGCTGGAACCACCATCTTGGAAAGCTGCTTCTTGAGCTCTTTCATCCATCCATGGAACAGATTATCTTCCAGACACTGGAGCTCATATTTGACAAGTGTCACAAGCTTCTCAAACTCACGCCAGCCCACAGGTCGTCGACCGTTCAGACTGTTTGTGCGCATCTCCTGTTCCATTGATTGCTCTGTGGCGCATAACAGCGAGAGAAGCTCATGGGTATTGCTCAACCAAAAGGCATACGGGCCCATAGCTTCCTCACCTGAAAAGCTCTATTGATCTCTTTTTAGCAAAGCTGTCTTTCATCCTAGAGTATTATCTTACCAAGCACTGCTTCTGGATGGCATCCATGACTGTGAAGAGTACACGTTCGGACTCTTGGATGTAACCAAGCTGCCACATGCCTGTGACGCAGAGGCTAATCATGTGGGATGGGAAAAGGATCTCTTTCTCGGACAACGGGTTCCGGTCATTTGGTGGTGGTATCTTGAGCCCTTTGACCAATCCCTCGACAAGTTCTTCTTGCAAGTTTTCTTCTTCACGAAGCAGTTTATCAATCTAAAATTAAACAAGAAGTCAATAAGCAAGCGACTTGTCTCATTAGCAACGTACTGCTTCCTCTGCATTTTCATTGATTTTGCCTCCGCCTAGCATCGTGCTGTACTGGTCAATGGAGATTGGCCGAGGATTCTTCAGAAGCATCTCTGCTTTTCGGATGTTGTCGATGGAAGTCTTGACGCGGTTGTTGGTCACATCAGACGAACTGTTTCGCCGCACCTTCCTGTTAATGGATGTACCCGTTGGCGACTTGCTGCGCATTGCAGCTGCTGTGCTGTTCAAATCCGCGGCAACAATAGGTCTCACTGGAGAAGTCGACACGCTACGGATAGGAGCAGGAGAGAGACCACGAACTTGCGATGCAGATCGTGGTCGCTTAGGTGCATTCAGAGCTTGTGAAAGCTGTGCCTTGAGTGCGGAAATCTGGCTCTTGAGATCGGCCATCTCTGTTTCTTCTTCCTGCGCTCGGATGGCTTGCGCTTTGGTTTCATCGAGAAGCTCCTGAAGCTTCTTGTGGCTTTCGCTTTTGGCAGCCAGCTGTTCAGAGAGATGTGCAATCTCTTTGTCTTGATCCTTTATCTTGGTCAAAGCCTCCTGATACTCCTTGCGTAATGCATCTTTCTCAGCCACAAGAGCTTCCCATTTGGATTCTGGTACGGTAGGTACTCGCAGTTTTTCCTCCAGCTCTCGTGCTTTTTGCTCTGCTTTTTCATGTTTATCCATCCATGTCTGCATCTGGTGCTCAAACTTTGTTGCCTTTGCAGCCAGCGCTGCCTTTTCATCTCTTGCCACCGTCATGGCTTGTGTCAATTCAACAACCTTGGTTTCAAGCTTGTAAGACACTTCTTTCAAATGGTTGACAGAGGCGGCTTCGGCCTTTAGAGCCATAAGCTGCTTTCTGGCACTGCGGCGACGAATACAGGACTGCAAATAGACCACAAGCTGGTATTGATGACGGTAGTATTTGCGTGCCATCCTAAAGAGAAAAAGGTATTAGCCCTTCCTGCAAGTTGCCTATTTTCAACCTTACCATCCTCTAGCCACTCTTTGAATTTGAATGGCTGCTTTTGTCTCTCTTGCAACCAGGAATTTACGATGAGCAATGCGACGTCGAACAACTATAATCAAAAAATAGTTTATCAGTATTTGTTTGTTAGTAGATTATGCATATATACCTGTTTGAAGGCGAAGGATAAACTGTTGTTTGGCAAGAAAATCTTTGCGAGCAGAATATCTGCGCCAGTTCTTTTGGATAATGATGGCAGCCCTCTCCTCGCGCAGATCCTGTAGTTTCGCGCGGGCTGCCTTACATCGAGCGGCACATTGTACACGCAAGGCAAATGTACGCATGCGTATGTAACGTGCATGACAGAGGTATCGTCGGACATTCTTTTGTACAAGTGTAGCACACTCGTTGTACTTATCCAAACGCAACTTCTCCAGATAAGCCAGCTATTAATCCAAAAGTAAGTCAGTCTGAGTTAAATGCGACGGAGGTGCGCTTACCTGACCAGAGCGGAAGAAAATTTTTGTAGATCCGACCTGGTACTTGTCTTCGTCACTAATTGATGCATCCAGGATCACGGAACAGAGGTTGCGTATATCAACATCCGATACACCATGCCAATAAGTAGAGGATACAAGAGCATAGTAGCGTTCAGCAAATTCTTCGAATGTCCAGCGGGTAGGATAGCCTGCACAGCTAATTTGAATTGTTTCCAAAACACCACATGCACGAAGCTGTGAGAGCACCATATTTGGTTCAAATGCCCAGGCCACCTTGGCCTCGTTGGGTTTTATACAACGAATGTAATGGACATTCGTATCTCCAATCGTATCCATAAGGTTAATCAAGGAGAGCTATGTAAAAGTTA